>JAOCNA010000027.1:6157686-6168722 GCA_026546675.1 Papilio helenus | reverse complement strand
GGCTGATAGAATTGCATGGAAGAGCAGCACATACTGTGCCGACCCTCAGTAGGGATAAGGGCAAGTTGATGATGAGATGGATGGATGTTTGTCAGAGTATACCGCCTAAACAATTAAACGGATTAGGATGAAATTTGACATAAATAAAGAGCATAGTCTAGAAGAACACATTGGCTAATTACAATTTTAATTCCGCAAACAAAGTCACAGATATAAGCTAGTCTTCTATAAATATTATCGTTTTATTGATCCCTATGCGTTATTAAAACAATAAACAAAAATACGACACAAGTTTGTGCCTGAAAATTGCATAATGTTTTTTTTTAATCATGTATGCATTATTTTAGAGCTTTGGCATTGCAATGCAATAGTACAGTTGGTAATAAATATTTATACGAATTAAAAAAATGCAATCAGCATCAAAGCTTTAATAGGAACTTTGTTATGCAAATGGTTTGATTTAAATTCCATTAAGCTTGCATTTTTTATAAATTCACATGTTCGTTTTGTTCCCTTAGACTTTTCGTAAACACGAAACAGTAGTTTGCATTCTCAACTTTTTAATTCAAATTATTTCACCATCAGAAAGCTACATATAATTGAGTAACATAGGCTATATTTTACGTAAATAACAAGAGACATTTTTGGTCATCCAGGGAAAGCTAGACCGGCTAGTTTTTAAATAAGAGAAATCTAAGTACACAACCTCAATGGTTTAATAACCAACGCAATAACTTTTATAGCTCAAGTATTATCAAGTAATCTGAGAAGTTAGCTTGGTATGCGATTACACTGACGTCTGGCGGAATAACGATAAACTAAGTCATACGTTTTAACACCAAGCCTGTAACTTCACTGTTATTGCTACCTATACTATATTGAGACTTTCGATGGTTACTTAGTCGTCGCTTAGATTTCTCATTAAGACTATGCGCACACCTGAAACTTAACTATCGCACAACTGATTAGTCTCGCTTTGATTCTTATTAGCTTATATGAAGTGCACTATTCGATTTTTAGTTGTGCAAAACAGTTGAATGGGCGTCGAAACAATCGACAATCGCACAACAGTTTTGCGAGCTAAGTCTTTATTTAAACAAAATTATCGATAAGAAACTTAATTAAATTAACATTGAGCTTAAGCGGTCGACTTAGTGTGATAAATCTACACTAAGCGACCGTTTGTATTATCATTAAATGATAAGTGCAGTTAGGAATTTCAAATTTACTTGCGTGCAAATGAAATTTTATCCCACATTTCTGTCGGAAGCCCGATGAATGTCGGTCAGGTAAACAAAAGTCTGCGACATTTGTAAATGGGATACAGTTTAAGTAATTTATTGTCTTTGACTAGTTTTTAGATGGATGATGGAGATGACGGTAGATAGACTAAGAACGGGCGCATACCATTGACTTAACAATTGCACATCAATTGTGCTATTGTCATTTGTTTTGCAGCCAATTCAACTGTTTAGTTGCACAACTAAAAATCGAGTAGTGTCCGCACCTCCATATAAACTCATAGGAATCAAAGCGAAAATAAACAGTTGTGAAATAGTTTAGTCAAAGGTGTGCACGCTCTCTAAGAAGGACAAAAATCTGTTGAGCTGACTCTAGGGAGTAGGATAAATGGGGAAGATGCTGGATTAGCTTGTATCAGTTAGTTTTTACAAACAAAAATAAAAACTTAGGAGCCTATGTGTTCAGACAAAGTTCTAGATTCTTCTGAATTTATAATATTAGTATGATAAATTGAAACTATAATTGTACACAGATGTAAACAATTTCACGAGTTCAAAGGGAAAATTATCAAAAAAAACAGCAACACGTCGAAGTGTGTATTTTAATTAGAGTGCACGATCTTGATATCCCTTTCAGTAATATTCATGACGAAAGTTTCTGAACACATTTAAGTTCTCCAAGGTAACCTCATAAGGTTTGCGGAACGAAGTAAATTAACATAACGTCTCTCGTATGAACCGTGGATACTTTTAACGATGGAATATTAACTTAGAATGTATTCACGTAATTTGAACACTTTTGTTTTACTGTTTTGCTGTTGCTCGCGACTTCCTCCACGCAATATTAAAATAAAAAGTAGCCTATAATATGCCCGTCTATGTCAGCTATCCTTCAGTGAAAGTCCGGTCGAAATCGGCCCAGCCGTTTCGGAGATTACCTGGAACAAACGCGGCTTGCGGACAGACAGACAGACAAAAAAATTTTAAACGCGATTTTCGTTATCAGCAACGCAAATACATCATCTTCCCGAAATCTGAAATTTTTCTTTTGATATTACACACAGACACTGTAATTTTATTATCTGTATATGTTAATAAGTTTACTAGTGTGAATTTATTTCAGTCAACGTCCAGGTTGAGTTTTAGATTAGATTAACCATTAACCTTTAAATCCTTTCACCAAACGAATTTAGTCCTCGTCAAAAATGTTTACAGTTAGACAGTTTAGTTATGTTACGTCCAAAATTAAATGTTGGAAAGTATTTCGCTCTATTCGGCAAAGGTTAGCAGGGGGTACATCGCTGAAACGACAGTTTTTAAGTGCCTAATTACAAGCACACAAATCGTGTAGAGGTAATTGCGTCGTGCAGAGGCAATCACCTGCCAGGGCCGGCCGCGATGGCATAACCCGCGGAGAAAGTGGATATGATAATTGGATGAGCACCGATGTGCGACCGGACCGGCTCGCTCCGCTGTCCGATACAACGCTCGCTAGCTTACTATGGATATGCTAGTTCTACTTATATTATAAATGCGAAAGTTTAGATGGATGGAAGTATGGATGTTTGTTAGAGTTTGTAGCCTAAACGGTTGAACAGATCTCGATAAAATTTGGTATGGCTGTAGAGCATATTCTGGAAGAACACATAGGCTACATACTTTTGTTTTTTTTTTTAAAGCACGCGGACAGAGATGCCAACGAAAGCTAGTCATGTTATAATTGTACCTAAAACGTAACAAACTTAAGGAATATTAATATAAAAACTGTTATTGTAGTTATGTATTATTCGCTTACAATTTTCTTAAAAGCAAATAATAAATATATAGCACCATTGACACGTCCGTACTCAAAGTTGTCTGGCGTTAAAGTAAGTGATACAGAGTCCTACATGCAAGAAGAAGTTATTGTCATAAAGAACATTCAGACTAAGCAAATGGCAATATCTCAGGTGTAAGTCGCCAGTTAATATTAAAAAAATATTTGCAGCATGATTACAATTCAATAAGTCTTATCCATGTCATCTTTCCCACTCATCTTCCCTTCACAAGATTGTTTCTCTACCGCGTTATCAATCATCTATTTTTACTATTCGTGTGCTGGAGGCATTTTATGCAACACCCTTTGCTAGCTATATTATGTTACTAGATTTTAAGGTTATTTTTCAACTTCACTAACTTTGCATAAGACTAGACATATAGTTAATTATTTTTTCAAATGTTATCGACATGTTTAACATATTTGTGATTGACAATGAAAATTAAACGATAATTATTTTATTAAATATTGATTAAAGCGTGAAATTTATTTACTCAAAAACTCGTAGTATAATTATTAAAAAGTACAAATAATCACTTTTTTACGTGTCATGCTTTAGTTAAAATTTTCTCCTTCGGAAAAACAAATATTTCGTAAATTCATCCGATGCGAAATCATAATCCACATCAAGCATTACCCAATCCATAGCCCATAGCGTAGTCTAGACTTGACAAACTTCTTTTTAATTAACCTTGTAATTTGATAATGTCTGACAGATGATCCTTTTCGACTGTATTGAGTCACAAACTGCTAAATACCACCGGTCCAATATCACGATGTAACGTAACTAAGCAATTATTTTATTCACAGAAAATGCTACTTAACTAATTTATTTTTTAATTTCGTGTTAACCATAAATAATTACTAGCATCGGGATCGTTCTAAGCACTGTATAGTTTTACTTTTGTATGTTCAGTTTACAAAACATTTTTTTTCTGCAAACCCTAATACTTTTTAATAGCCGGAGGTAAAGCACATGTGAACGCTCTTTATAAGTAGGGTTTTTAACCGTACTATATTATCAAGAATACCTAAAATCTTCGTTCAACTATATATTTTTGATCGAAGCCTATTACAAAATTTAGAATACATATCTCTCATATGTTTCTTATATATTTTAAATGAATTGAAATTAAGGATTTAAATAATTCCAAGTCCGAAAAAAATTCAATGTAATTACATTGAATATTTTTTCAATATAATGGGGTAACTTATCCATTGTCGTAAGATTGTCACTTTTGAGATGGGTATCCCATCCCGACGTAGTTGTTGTATATGATTAGTGCGTGACGTATTCGAATGTATGACCGGCGGTGGTTGACGGCGGCGACAGGACGCGCGGGTCACCGGCCCGCGGGATCATCTACATTTCATTACGGCTGTGATTGCCCCCGGGAGGTTTTTAAGAAGCTTCCCATTAATATTTAAGCGCCTGCCGCTGCATATTCAGCGCGACCTCGGCCATGGACCGGTCATCCGGCGATTCACACGGTGACGGGGGGCTCCACGGAAAGCCTGGCGCTGCCCGCCGCCACCCGCCGTCACCCGCCGTCACCCGCCGTCGCCCGCCATTCAGGCACATACTTACACTTAGAATTCGTAGATTTTATTCGTCACTTTAAAAACGTACAGAGGCTTTTTTATTTAGCCTTTCAATAATTATTTTGATATAATTAATAACTAATAGAATATTCTTATTAATTTACGTACATCGTATTTAAATCATGTAATCAAACACGTTTTCACGTGCGTGGGACAAAGTTTACTATTTATGTTTCATGTGTAAAACGTGTGTTATCTAGGATTTCTTAATCTACGATGAAGAAAGAATATTTCTTAATTGGTATTTAAATACGTATTTTAATGTAATTTATACATTACGTCATAGTTTTGTAATTATTCGTACCGGAAATTATAATAGGATAAGATTGAGACTATTAAATTTCTCTCATTTTTTAATGTGCTTAATTTATTGCTGGCGGTGATTTTAATTTACTACTTTCAACAATTGCTTGTTGATGTTTATTATGTTTTTGTAAAATAAATACTGCATATCTAATAGCTATAATTATCAATTAAAATAATATACGCAATTGCCTTTTTTGGTTTTAATGATTTATTATATTTTTTCCGCTGCTGGTCTAAAAGTTTGTAAGGTACACAGTTTCTGGTTGGTACTGCGGTGGGCAGCGGGCAGCGGCAGCGGGCACATGGGCCGCGCGGGTCAACGTATCCCGGCGCACTATGCGCACCTCGCTCCCCGACACTCATTATCACACTGCCTACGCATTACCCTTGAATATAATGCATAGAAAATATTGAAATTCCTTAGATTGGACACTGATTTATCGCTCGGATGTCGTAAATGTCGAAGAAAGGATAAACTCGTCCGATGTTACCGACCCCTGATGATTGTTAATTTTAATTTTTAAATGTTCAATAAGGTTCTAGAAGAGTCCCTGTTTTGTTGACATGAATTATGTTAGGGGCCTGCATTCACAATCAGTCTGTTTTATGAATGACATTTTTTTTTGTTCGTTTCATAAAGGATTTAAAAGAAAGAGATTTAAGCAAATTAGTATGTTTCTTGGGGTTATACTGACAAACTACATGAGTAGTTTAAAAATACTATTATGTAAAAGGTTTAGTATTGAATATTTATCAAAATAACCGTTGACTTATATTTAAACACGTATGTTATGAAAATATATAAGAACTAGTTTTCCGTGATCAAAATTCTTGTCGATTTTTTTATATTAACTTGCTCATGATTCTCTCGATTATTCAGCGATGGTTACAGCTGACAGATATCGTTACAACAAATAAACTAACTTTGATGCCAAATATGTTTTGCAAGCTTATGAGGTATTTGGTGATCGAACCGCGTACTCTATCATTGAGAATCAGCAGTCAAACAATAGTGAATACTAATTGCCTCATTACATTTAATCACTGGCCAGTACTGCGGAGCCCACCCATGCCGAGTGCAATAAATTACGAACTGTTATTTTTAAAACGGATACGCATTAGTTTTATTATTAGTGATACTGAAAAGGTTTAACAATAAAGTGTAAAAATAATTTATAATGGCGATTGTTGTCACATAATTGAATAATATCGACTGGAGTATGTCACAGAGATATAAAATTTAATCGTGAACACTTCCGAGATTAAGTTTCTTATTTTACTATTTTTGTTTTATTATTACTACAATTATAACATCGTTGTATCAAGGCTTTATATCTACGTTTTATTTGTAATTAACAAGGAAATGGTATTTAATATTTGCATTAATTAATAGAGAAAATAGTATCAATATTATGCTACAATCTCGATAGTGTCGTTGACATTGCGGAAGAAAAATACTCGAGATAATGTTCGTTTATCGCTATGTAAATATGTTCAGCGATATAGTTTACAGTCAGATTCCACTGCCAAAATATCCATAAAAAAGTATTGCTATTTCAGTTTTTTCTACAGAACATGAGAGAGATATTAGGTTAATGTATGAAATATTCTTTAGTGGACATCCACGGTTAATGCAAGCTTTTTAATTATCGCCGGCAAATATGAAATGGAATTAACTACAGCGAACAAAAAATGTGGTTTATTTTTCCTCTACGTTATTAAAGTAGTGATATAGTTCAATTGTTTTTGATGCAGTTTTTTGTATGATTGTTATTTTTGCTTATCTAAATAGGTTTCCTTTTTGACATCAAAAACAGATGAGTTTCGCGTTTCGATGGTACGTTTTTTATGTTTGTAATCTTAAAACATTGTTCGTGGTCAAACGGTTTTAATTAATTTTCTGATACATTCCATATTCATATGCTTGGTTCCCTTATTTCAGAAAAAAAGATATTATTATTTTACCGTCGAAGTGAACTGTAAACCTGTTTTAATTAGGCCGTTAACATTATTGACGTCAAACACTGGTCTAATTGAAATACAATAATATCTTTAACAATGAATACCGACTTTAAAACCATGTATTATGATTTAAAATTATGTGACAGTTTTATTTTGATGATTATTCTTTTCCTCGCGGTAGTAGATTTACGTCAATTGATTCGTTTAATTTCAGGTTTTATACATTTAAGATATATTTTACTGAATAAAATTAGAGTTTTCTAAGTACAATAGATACGTGCGTCATACTTAGTGGCTTAAATTTACACTGACGACTTTACTTTTGTATAACGTTTTTTGTTTAAAAGTCGTTTCAGATTCTATTAAATGTAATAATAAAATATATTAAAAAAGCTAAGAATCTTTCTGTTTAAACACACAATTGAATTGAGGAAATTAATTAAAAATTAACGAAATCTCGTAGAATAAATTTCATAACATTGATGTTGTAATTTATGTCACGAATCGTGAATTTAAATTCCACTTTCATTTATATTTTACGTACCACGTTTAATTAAAAGATCTAAACATTTTCTCTCTGAATTGAAAGGATTTATTTGAAAATACGAATAAAACATATCATTAGAACCCTTTCAAGTTTTTATTAAAAACATGAATTGAAAATAAATTTGTATAGGTAAACGAAATGTGGATAGTGAACCTCGTTCTGATTAGTAGAGAAAGCTGCGCGAGGCATTGACGTCAAAAGGTGTCGCCTTTCGCAATACCGACACGTTACTTATAGTACGATAATTTTGTGTGGCCCGGTATGCAAAAGTGCAATTAAATTACAATAGTTTGCTAAATACATTAACTAATAGGGGAAAGCCAAAAACACAAGTACAATATAGCTAAGAGGTTCTACTTAGTGACCTCTCACCTGAGTTAATGTCAAAAATTGCTACAAGATCTCTGTGGTCTATTTTTCGACATAACTAACAGCTATAAAAGCACAACTCTCACGGAACCAGACAAGTTTATCGGACTATATGCTCTTGCGCATTATGAATAGAAATCGTTGCCCGCATTGAACCATTCGTCGAAAGACGACACATGGCTTGTTTACCTTTTTTTTTTACCTATTAAATAGCGATGTCGAAATTGAATTCATCTGTTACAAAAAATTGTACACGTAAGCATATAAAAACTGATTCGTCTTGTTAACTTTTTTGCTACTGTGTTATAAAGGTGAGTTCACACAAGCGAATAATTAAAGCTTTGAGTGACTACAATACAATGTTTAGTTATCTGCTAATTTGAAAGATGTGAAATTTTTTTTTTAGTATTTGTTTTCTTACGTAATCAACGTAATCTTATCTTGAATAGATTTAGTCTTTGCCTTGTAAAATTTTAAACGTCTTGTAAAAGTAAAGTGATTTAGGGAGATCTTATTAAGTGTCTTATATATATTTTGTTTTGTATAATGTTACCAGTACTTTTTGTACGATTTTTAATCGACATAAATGGTTATGTGATTGTTTTAATCACTAGCATTTTGATACTGATTTCTTGCAATCTCTTACAAGATTTCTCTTGTGTTTTTGATGATTTATACGGATTCGAATACAGCGATATCTATAACCAACTTTATCGATTGGCTTATTGTTAAAACATATTAGTGTAACATTTTTATATCACATATTAAAATTTGCTTTTTCGTGAGTACACAGCTTAATGTATATCTTATAACAGTTTAAACACGGCTCGAGATCATATTGTTCAATTCTTATTCAAATTACCGTAATTGCGGTCTTGTAACATCAGAAGGTATGTGCAACGCGAGATTCAGACGCGACACATCTGAATAGTTAAATATAATAAATTGAATTGTATTTTTAGAGTCTGTAGTATTTGGTACCTAATCATTTTGAGGATAATTTGATCTTTAGTAAGTGTTGTTTCTTTTAAACTTAATTGCTCTAGAATCTATTATTGACCTTTTGATAGGTATGTTATATGTTTTATTTCAAACAAAAAAAACAGAGACTCATAAATTATAACAATTAGGAATAATAGACAAAGACAAAAAAATAACAAGGATTTCAGGTAATTATTTACAATAACGTAGATATGCGGTAATAAATTTGAAGAATTACAGACAGTATGCTTAGAGTGTTATTAGAATCGATAGCAAGATGAGCTTAGCAACAAGGTTATATTTTGATTAACAACAGTCATACCATAAAATAGCAATTAGCACTTGTTTTCGACATGTTCGCGAAATGTAAAGTTTGAAATACAACCGGTTACTAGACGTTAGTAAACACAGATGATAGGCTAATGAGATATGAAAATACTTTGTCTCCGTTTGTAAAAGGTTCTTCCTTCTTGGCAGTGGAAAGCGTTAATCAATTATACAAGCTCTTACGTAATGTAAATGCCCACGCTAAACTTAACTAGGCAAGTCACGTTGATCTGCTTGTGTTGAGACAATAAGCTTTGCATCTCCGGCGGGCGCCGTGGGGCTGTGACGTGGGTGCAACAGGCCGTGTGGCGCATTCCTAATGCTACATCTTACTGTAATTATGCTGAGATACACAACATTTAGTAAACAAATGATAAAGCAATGCAATTGCATGGCGAGTGTTGCGGCCTCATTGCTAGTTTCCACCTTCATCTATACAAATATTATAAAGAGAAAAGATTTTTATTTTTGTATGTATTGAAATAATTCAAAAACTACTGAATCGTTTTAAAAAAATCCTGCAACATTAAAAAGCTATGTTGTCACTGAGTAACATAGGCTAGTTTTTAATTTTTCTTAATTTCACGTGGACGAAATCGCCAGCAAAACGTAATAAGTTTTCAAAAGTATTTATTAAAGTTATTGTACTAATATCCATATGTACATTTTGTAACTCAAAATAAATTATTTGTAAATAATTCTCCAACAATTTGTAACGTTATTTATCACTTGAGGACGAAATGTTTATGAAATTCAATTTGCTCCGTTCCCTTTATGATAACAACATGTCACCATTGTTTTTTTCTTTTCAAATTTGTTTACCTTTGTTTTGTAACTCATTGTGCTGTTGCAAAAAATGTTAATTTAAGTATTCATGAGTTCAACTTGCATTGTTGATTACAACCGGAATTTTAGTAATTTTTCGTGATATGTTTACATTAATTGTACTGAATCCACTTTCATAAAATCTATACCCGAAAATAAGACATGAAATAAATTATACATCTTTATGTAAGTTACTATATTTTACATTAAATAACAAAAAAAACAGCAACACAATATAAGGTGGCAAATTAATCTTTTATTTGTTATCACATATCCGCGAATATTTTAAAATTCACATATTTCATTTCCGACAAGCTTGAAAAATTTTAAGTTAACAAAATGTTTGTTTATTCATACGGCGATTAATAACTTTGAGAAAACATTAATGCAATACAGTTAGTTAAATAAAATAATTTGAACGGTAAGCTAGGTAAAATACTAAAAGAATATTAGCTGTGAAAGACACACATAAAAGAAAACATAAAAAGGAAACGCTTTGTAAGAAAATCATATCTTAAGTGGTAGATACATTAATGCGACGCTTATTGCAAACTATTTATTACAAGTCGTTAGTATATGTGATATAACGACATATGTGTACTTATTTGTAAATGTTATATTGCGAGGAACTCTTATGAAAGCTCATATCCGACCTTTTTGCAATTCACATCTCGGCAACGTGTGATTACACCAAATTATCATACTTTTTGCACCTTCACGTAAACGGAACAAATTACATAACCTGTTTTTAATTAAATTAACGCATGCACTAACGTCATTATATTCGTTTTGGTGTTACATTAGCGGTGTTAATAATTAAAATGTACGCAAACAGCCATATGGTTATTAATATTCTCTTAGTGTAGATTAAGGGGCCTTTATAACCACTTAAAGTGTATACGTGTAGTAAGTGTCCTCAACTTACATCACATTTATTATTACTCATAAAATGTTGAAGTTAGAGTTCAAAAAGCCAACACAAATGTATCCTAACCTAACCTAACCTAACCTAACCTAACCTAACCTAACCTAACCTAACCTAACCTAACCTAACCTAACC
>JAOCNA010000027.1:6131221-6141347 GCA_026546675.1 Papilio helenus | reverse complement strand
CGGGAGACGGACAGACCGACGTTAATGGCGGGACGGACACCCTTGTAGAAGAGTTCAGATTCCAAGAAAATCTGACCATCAGTGATGGAAATAACGTTGGTGGGAATGTAAGCAGAGACATCACCACCCTGGGTCTCGATGACGGGAAGGGCAGTGAGGGAGCCACCACCCTTGTTGTCGTTCATCAATAGATTAAATTGCTATAAACTTGTGGAAACATAATTTATATATTTGATTTAATGTAATGTAAACACCTGAGATAATCGCACTAACGAGAGAGACATAGTTTTCTTCGTCAACACCAGCTTAAGTACCGCGTCAGGCCGATACCGGCCTGTTACGCAGTGAGCGTGTTAAACTTGATCCTTGCTACCTCCGAGTATACGTTCAGTGTGAAATGTGGATAGCCTTCTGTACTCCGATTTGGATAAAAGACTGTCGGGCCATGATTATCCAAAAGGAAAAGACAAACCTTCAATATCGTTAATCACATGATTTCATCTATCCTTTAACAAGAGCTTATTTGGTCGTATGTAACACTATACCATACATGATTCAAATTCAAACCCTTAACCATAGACAAACTGCACTTTATATTAAAACTCTAAAACTTCTAAACACTTCTGGTAATACACCTTTTACAATATCACTTTACCTCACGATTTTCACAAAATAACAGAAAAAATTTCGTAAATACATGGCGGTATTTTGTAATTATGTAATTTGATGTAGCTATATTTTTTTTTCCTTTGGATCGAAACGAAAGATATAAGACGAGAGCTTAGATTTAAGTTAGTTTAATATTTTACAGATAATAGTTCCTCATGATTATGTTTGACAGCTAAAAATAAAAACACTGAAGTTATAAGGTATTATTTATTTAGATAAATTATTTTTAAACAGTACATATTTCTTCGAAGGGCTCAAGTGAAATTAGATCATTTCATTTGGTGACCGCCATCTTGAATAATTATCGCGCTTGTTTAATTTATAGGTATACAAGTTCTATACAAACAACAAGGTCCTATTAACAATGAACATAACCTCAGGCTTTTGTATCGGCTGTCATAATTAGTGCATGCATTAAACATGTTTACAATGACATAATAAAGATTGACGTAATAGGATCCAAATGTGTAACACAAACTAGGAGCACTGGACGTCTTTTCACGTCATTCGTCCAATACTAAAGATGGACTAAAAGCTCTCAATCAATATTGAAGTGCTGAAATTACGAAAACTGTGATGTTATTATGCTTTAGATCTTTTTTATGTGAATACAAATTATCTAATCATTATAGTTAAGGGTGGATACTAGTAATATCTTAGTTATCTTTTCGCCGCTTTATTGTGCACTTGCATTTATTTAAATAAACAACCCTAGCTAAATTAATCTTTGAACTTTCTGCATAAAGTTCGCACTTTCGTCGGTCGTATACGCTGTGTGCAAACTTTCGCATTTGTATTAGTATGATTAGTCACACCTACACTTCCACTAAATGCATATAAAAAGGATTCACGGAGGAAACATGCAATGGACCACGATGTGAGATAATGACTAAATGACACGAATTCTCATGTTACAGAGGACAATGAAATAAACAGACAATAGCGAGCGAAGGCGAGGGTTATTATAAAACAAGTTTGCTGTTCTGAATACGTCATGTTGCATACGTCTTACTTTTTTTGATGAGAAATGCTCGAGAATCAGTGTAAATGCTTTGGTTCTTATTTCCATAACCCGTTTATCCAGTGGCCAACTGGCGCCACTTCAACGTGACCGTTACAAAATAATATTGTGGCGAAAAAATTGCTAAATAAGAACTTCAAATGCCACAAGCATATGAAATAAAAAATAAATTTGTCATTTCATGTAACACCAAATGTAAACTAGTAGTTAATAATTCTTTTAATGTATCGTAAATCGTAACAAAGCAGCCGTCTTGTGCGGCCGCGTCAAAGTTAATTTGGTCCAAAGCCATTTGGTCTGCGTCATTTGGTCTGCAAATGGCAGCACGATATTGTTTCCCAATAAGCGCATGGGCTCGTGAGTTATCAGTTCCTTATCGATGGTGTTGGGTAAACATGACGCGTTGTCCGGACGAGCCGGATGGACTAGTTTGGGAGCCGTTTACACCGTACTACGACATAGTTGTGAATGTCGATAACATTCTCTAAAAGTTTTGTGAATTCGCATATTATATAAAACCTGATGTGTGTTTGTTGTGACGTGATTGAGCTATTTATTAGTGTACGTAAGTAAAATAAAATCATGCCCATTGTATAGACAAGTGTCTTGAAATTCATCACCAATCATTCGTTTACATGATTTTTTTATTATAATTTCCACAACATTACTAGTATAGTATTGTATTATCTGTGCTTATGACGAAGTTCCCTTTATTGGAGACGCGCTTAAGTTGCACAACATCTTCAAATTTATCTTTACTGCCTTTTCAATAGTCTCTGGATGTTCTTTAACAACGTCACGATCGTGTTGTTAATAACGATCTCTAAATTTGTTGTCTGATTATGACGTCATTAGTTTTGAACGTAACAATTTAAACTTCCTCGTCGTATGCTCGCAACGTTTAGAAGCCACGAGGTTTCGTTAAACAGCGTAAAATATATATCAAGTATAAATATATGCATTACATTTTATGTATTAAGAAGTAGGAATAATCGTATTTAGGTATTGTGTAACTTTTATTAATTCATAGCATGCATGGGTTATGCGGGTGTTGTTGGCGCGCGAGTCGGTCTGCGGGCGAAGCGAGGAGAGGCGAGAGGCGAGGCGAGGTAATGAGGCGGTGAAATGCATAATAAAGTGAATATCGTGGTTGGAGTAATGGCGCCTCCCATAGATTACGCAACCCGGCTTGAAGGACGCGGCAAGTGCACGTGTTACACAATCAAAATAACATTAGTTATACAACAGGGGAACTTAAATTTACACGATTGAATTTCTGGAAATGTTTTTGAGGAAAACAAAACTCGTTACGAAATGCTACATTACAATAAAACACTTTTACGTAATAAAACCATAAGAATGATAATGGTGGAAACATCACATGATGGGCCTCTGCACGCGCAAATATCAGGACAATTTTCGCGGGAAATATATGTACATATAAACTGAAGATGTCTGTCGTTAAGCCTTGACTCCTGAGATGTACCCATTTACTATATCTACTTGAACTACCATCAGCATATGATTTGCGGTTTGAGAACAGGTTGATAAATATCAATAAGGTGTGTTATGATGTCCTTAAAAATCATCTGTAAATAATAAACTCATTCAAGTTACTAACATTGAAAATTAAAATAAATCACAACACTCAAAAATCCAGCATGGCACTATCCATAATCCATGCTGGATTTTTGAGTGCACTATCCAGTATTTAGTGGGTTTAAATGAACGGGTGGAGAAAGGAATAGAAGTATTTTTGTGTAGCTTTCGTTAATCAGTTTCAGGATAATTAAAGACCATTATAATAACAATAATAACTCATTTAATCCATTCAGAACGTAAAATAACAATATGAAGAAGGAATTTATAAGACCATTTAAAAGACCAGCGTTTAATACGAACTACGATATATCTTGTCATAAATCAAAATCGTAACCAATGTGGCCGCAATTTTAAACATAATAAATAAAGTGTTAAAAACAACTCTAGCTTGTATCCCAGCTTTACAATGTATCTCTGGTGGAACTTTAGAAGATTTTAGTAACAAAAAATACATTAATATTAATGGCACGGAATCAGCCCATGAAACAATAAATTTAAACCTGAAAATGTCGCAACAAATTTTGTATAATGTGAAATGTGACGCACGTTGTAGCCTTGCTGGTGCGATGCGCCCTATTTCGTAAGCCACTGCTGCTACAGCACGAGGAAAGTCAACGACAATCCTATGTTAATACTTACGTACATATTAATGGATGGTGAATGAAACTGATCAAGGATTTAGTATAAGGTTTACCTGGTCTCGCCTCATTTATTTAACCCTTTGTGTGCATTTACCTGGTTAATATGTTTACATTCTTATCATACTTCCATACTTAGAAATAGTTTTCTTTTGACAGAAATAGAGTTTTACTATTGATCACGGGACTTTGGAAAACTATTGCTTATGTACAGTTTTCCGATAACACTACAGGCCTAACAGGAATTCTAATAAAATATAACTCGTTGTGCTCATATTTTGTGTATTGTTTGACAAGCTCAGGTTTTTTAAATTATTTATCTGTCTTAAAGTAATTTTAGATGCGGAAAATGAATAATCTAAGATTGCATAAGGTTTTTATGGAATATTTTCGGTGCATCGTTATCTGCTAAAACTCATTTTAATAGTTTATATTATACAATCACATTAAAATCAGTGACCACTGTTCCGGAGCGTGTTTTTTTTTTAAATTATACGTGGTCAAACTCGATTACATGGATATTACGTTGTTGTATGCTATTACATCACTTACAAAAACAAATGAGGTAAGGATCTGCCTCGTTATACGAAATGTCACCGAACGTAGTTGCTTAGGAATTACCTTTAAAGTATTTTGCGATTTAAACTCACTATTATCAAGGTATTATGCAGGTCAATATTATAAAGTTCCAAGACCCTGAAGAAATTTTGGAAGTAAATGTAATTTCCATCAAAATTATAAAATACGTGACTGATAACTGATAACGTAGCTTTTAATACTAATAAAACAAAATGTTAGAACATTAAATGTACAATATAATATAGTTTATGCAATTGGAATATGATTTAAACCGCGGAATCGACGATTTTTACAGAGAATATATCTGATATACAAGCTAAAAGCTTTTAAAACTTCCTTACATCATTCATGCAAAATGACATCGACACTAAAGTACTGGCCAAGATTACATAATAGCTGTTGAACCAGAAGTCGCTTCGTTATCCATAACTTATAAACTTTTAAAGATAGTCGACACAAATTACAGTGCGAACAACAATTTTACTATCTACATAATAACCAGTGCAGTTAACCTCGTCGGAAAATATGTAAAGCATTGTCTATGCTAAATATGTTGAACTCTAAAAGAAAAGAATGTTTTCGTTATCTTATCCGACCACTATCGCCTAACTTCTGTGTTAACAAGAGCTTGAAGTATTTGAACCAACAAAACTCTCAAACACTTTTAGTTTGTTTTGGTTTGTAGTGTGCTACATTTTTTGCATACCACAAAAAGCCTTGGATAAAAAGTTTAGCAACAAGGATTTATGAGCCAAAAAGACGCAATTAGGGAATGTTTTCTTGTATAATAATAAGAAAAAATCTGACAAAGTTTATTATCCCTTAATTGTCATGAGACATTCAAAATTATTATAAACAAACAACTTAAATACTTGATAGCAAATATTTTAACAATGCCGAGGCATCGATGCTGCTGTCGTAAAATGCTTTATTAGTTTCCTCGATAAAACCATTAAAATTCAGAACAGTTAGGTGTTTGGCAAACCGTCAAAAGCGACATCAACCTTTGTTGGTCTCATATAGTGTAGCAGCAGGATTTAAAACAAAGCAAATACTTTGTTATCATTTATGTTATTAAACGATAAACGGTTTTGGGCCCTATACTAAAGACAATTATCACCAGCTTGCGGACAAAAAGTTAATTCTTGGAAGATAATCGTAAAAAATCGTAAAAAAACAGACATAGAAAATTTTTTTTAAAAAACGCCCACTATTACGTGGGCGAAATTGACATGAATTTATTGTTTTCTGATATAATACCACATGGTGGTGATTACTTTTGATATACATTACGTTAATATCGCAAAACAATGTCGTCAACTTTTTTAAATTATACAAGGAAGTTCATAGATAATCAGGTATCAGAATTATGAATCAATATTATCAATCAACAGAACAAGCTAATCCATCTTTTGTCTAAGGAACTCTATCGGGTTTGATGCATTTAATTTATTATTTTTTTGTTTAGAACGATAATGTCTACAAAGGGATCTGAAATTTCTAACCGACTTCAAAAAATTGGTAGTCAAAACGTAAACTTGTTTCGATAGTTTACAGGTCTGTTTGAACACATCCGAAACTACGTTAGTTATTATTAAGAACAAACGAAATACTCGTATGCACCGTGATGAGTAAATAAAAAACGAAAAAAAATAGATTATTATTTACCGCCTCAAGTAAGTTCGTCGATCGTGGCTGTCCTCTAGTCGTTGAGCGGCGTAAGTTCCGCTTCGATCAACACTTCGTATATTTTGTATTCGACAGTGCGGGTTTCCGCTTGCTGATATTATTAACATTTGACCCCGAATTACTCGCCATACTCAAAAGCACGTTTCGTAAAGATTATCCTCCAGCTGGCAGTAGCCAGTCTTTGTCGATGATAGCTACGGATTGAATTTGATTTATTGAGGTGTCATATTGCAGCACTGAACGTCTGTTTACACCTTCCTCTTTGTTGCATTGTCATTCGACCTTCATTTATTGGGTGTCGACGATCACTCGCTCAGATTTGTAATGCGAGATTTATTTTATGCGTTTACTCTTGGCCGGACGACATTCCGGCACGCCCCTGTTTATGACCTATTGTTGAATTTTTTGTCAATGTGTTTACATAGAATGATCAAAAATGTTTATTATTACCACCTACACACGTCAATGAACGAGCTTGCGGCGCAGTACTACGTGTTCTTACGTTCTTGATTTTTTCTTGCGTCTACCATTCAAACTACGATTGAATACAATCCGGAGTAATCAAAATGTTGAAAACCTTAGATTTCATATGACTATACTTATGTATACTCTACTACCATTGCTTAATACCTTTACTAATTATCAACGCAGATAATCTAGTGGCTAAAAGAGTTAAGGTGAAAACTTGAAAACTGTTCCACAAAACATGCTTTCGTTGCAGATGGCGATGAGTCATATTATAAATTTGTTTGTAATTTATGTATATGTATATCGAAGCGGCGCAGGCGCATCCACCGGCTGTGTCAACAGACAACACATGCGGCCACGCTAGCGCTACGCCTCTGTTCTGCGTCATTCGGCTAATTTTCGACAGAATTCAACGATGGCCCATTGAATAATATTACACCCTCATTAAGTTAAACTGTTATTCACCGAAGCGTATAAGTAAATAATGTGTGACGTCATCGCATTTGTTCTTTGAATTAAAATACTTTTATTCTTGTGAGTAATATTCAAATTTTGTCACCAACCAGTTTGTAGTTTTAAGCTGTAATTAACATTCTACAGATACATACTTTTTAGTTATTTTTTTTAAGAAATTCGAATTAAACGCCCATTTAAAAACATATTACATATACGACTAAAATTAGGTATAATACAAAGCACTAGTGTTTTATTTTTTCTAGTCATGTTGAAAACAGGAAAGGACAATTAAAGCACCGATGAGCATCTATTTGCGTTTTTAATCTAGTTTTCTTTGTGTTGTACGACTATTATTTCATAATAGTATAACTGTAGTATAAGATTGTACTACTATTACTTGTAGCGCAGAAAGGATGACAATGCACATTTATATTGCAAAATTTGATTAGAAATTCTGCAACTTACATCGAATATTTAGTTAAATGTTTTCATATAAAGGATTTAGCCACTGATTTTGACTAGCCTAGTGAAAAGTGATCAATTTTTAAGAATAAATATTCGAGCATATCATTACATTACCAATTTATCAGGATTCCAGACGGATATACTTTCACATTTATAACTACGATTTAATGAAAGCCATAAATTACAACTCATCGTGGACTTTACTGTATAACAATTCGATTAGTCATTGCTTCCCCGACAACGCATTTTAAATAAAAAAACTCATAATACTTTATTTTAATTACCGTGGAGAATAATAATGTGAGCAAAATAAACATGCTCATTAAATATTTACACGCGCGTTTTGTTTTTCGTTTGTTTTTCTGGCGTCTTCTTTTTCGCGCCAAATGTCAACGTCACTCTGGCAACTTACACATTGTCGATAAATGTCAAAGATTGTGGCTCCAAATGAGTATGATGAAACATTGGCGAGATTTTTTAAAGATTTGTTCCTCAGAACTACGAATAGCTTGCCCTTCGAAAGTCATTACTGGTACTGCATAAACTTGATGTAGTTTAAAAAAAATAAATATTTCCGTGGTTAAAAACAAAACCAGTAAAATATTCAAAGTTCTAGATTGTTATTTCTATTTATTTATAGAAATGACGTCATTATGTGTAGTAACTTTATTTGTAGTTATTGATATTAATCATTGCTACAATGATGTTCGTAAGACATTTTTTTATTCGCAAAAGTTCACGCGTGTCTAAGCGCCGGCAAACTGAGTGTAATCTATTAGCTGGTGTTAAACATATTTGATTTGGACATATGCACGAACACGACTGTAGTTACACGACAAACATCGGAAAAGTACGGAATGCTCACATGTAAATAACAACTGACAATGCTAACGCCAACTTCTTTGTTCCCCGTTCCCTTTTGTATGCATTTACGTTATCAGGACCGGGAATCTTTTGCTGTTAACAATTCTACATTGTGCATCTGTGCCCTAAGTAATCTTACGGTAAGGCTTAGAGCTGCACTGTATATCTGTCGATAGCTTAGACTCTAAGTTATCGATAGATTTACAGTGCAACTTAATTTTGTAATAATAAAACTAAATGACTCTCCCCTTGTATGTTTCGCAGGATCCCAATGTGGAATCATTATACAATGTAGGTACGATTTATTTGCAAGTACAAACATTGCAAAGTAACTACATATCTTTTTACTTAGTTATCTGTTTTTGATATATTTTTTTAAATAAAAGTATTCAATTGTAACCAATGGTCCTTTTATTTCTCTTACGTCAAGTTGTTGATTAGACCGGTACATTTAAAGGCCAAATAACAATCAAAAATTGTGAGGTCGCATTGCTTTAAGCATTATACGCGCGTCACATTTTGTCATTTACATATTCTCATAACCTTGTGAAGGAAAATAAACTTGTGTATTGATTTAAAATCACCAATTTAAATGATATTATATTAATGATTAATGATTAATCTGTTATACAAAAACAAAACCTTCATATATTTTTAGATAATACGTAACTCGTTGAAATATCGTTAATAATAGTACAAATTGTTACTTATAAATATTTATTTAATCACTACTTTCTACAAATATCTGTAATTTGCATATTATGTCTTGTATGGTAAGAAAAGATTTAAATAAACAAATATGATACATTTAGGATAGTTAACACCTATTTGCATTTCCGAGCAATGCCGGGCACGAACAGCTAGTTCGATGTAAATAGTGATAAACCGTCACAGCCGTTAGTGATAAAAATACAAATAAAGCAATGTAGATGTTTAAATCAATATGTTTCTATTATTACGACAGAATAGCACGTTAGCATATCTCCGTTGATTACTATGACGCATACATACATTCTAGTTCACTGTAAAATTACAATTGTATGTTGTTTCCTATGGTTTTTTCGAAGAGAATGAAAGAGATGCCGATATGTTTTTATTAGTGTTTTGGTAGTGGACATTAGTATTGCGATGCAATGCTTGCTTAGATTGCCTTCTTTTATTAAAAAGCTTGATTGAGAATAGAAATCAAGTCAATTCAACATTATGAATTTATAATCATGTATCCTGTTTAGTTATTTTTCTACAAATCCTCATAAGTACGTCAAAGGTTAATAAATTATTTGTCCATAGATTTGCGTATAGAGAGCGTCAAGAAGGAAGCTGTTACTAAACCAAGATAAATACAATAGACATCTTCAAATTCGTCTGGCTTGTATAGATTGGTAATCTCCCCGCTGCTGAGCAGATTGTTCATGATCTCGGTGAAGCTCTCCTCCACAATCTGCGTATCGTTGAAGATGAATGTAGTCTGCTTCGCGTCGACACCGCAGCTTGTATATAAAATCTAGAAACGTAATTATCGATATAGATATGAACATCAAAAAGATTTTATGAGATTACGAAGTTAACAAAGCATTTTTTCGATAGATTAGTTAGATAAATTAGGATTTTCGTTCTTGTCAGACTGTTTTTAATTAAGTTAGTTGAAAATGTTTTTTTCGCAACCATTGGGTTA
>JAOCNA010000027.1:6108771-6118913 GCA_026546675.1 Papilio helenus | reverse complement strand
ATGGATACATGAAGCTAATAGAAAGACCACGAGATCTTTGTCACTTCCTGATGATAATAAGTAAGAAACTTAATATTTAAAGGTATTTGGATGGATGGATGTTTGTAAGATCTGGATAAAAGCGCCAATAGCCTAATGGTTAGAAGTACGGATTAACGCAGTCGCAGGGCGGCCGGTGCGACTCGTACAGGTTTTGTTACTAGTTATCGCTACACATCGGCGGGGGTCGGGGCACCTCAAGGAAAGTCGAGTGAACGATAAGTGGCAGTGGGGACTGCAGACTTTATTGCACAAACGAATAAACAAACGGTCAGTCGGCAAAACAATATCACAAATAATTTCATAGTCCGCGTGCGGCGGCGACGCGGACCGCTCCTCACAACAACGTACACTAATGTCTTTATGTCGCACTACAAGCCGGCGCGCGGCGCGGCGGGGCGCGGCTAGTGGTAGTGGAAGAGGTCGAGCAGGCGGCGGTTGAGCGCGAGGCGCGGCTTGCGGTCGGCGCGCGGCTCCTCCTCGTTGCGCAGGCAGAAGTAGCTGGTGATGTCGCTGCGGCAGATGGGGCACTTGTCCAGCTTGGCTGCAAAGGGAAGCGGGCGCGCGTTTAGGTTACGTTGGGCAAACATCAACAGCCTGATGAAATCGTGAGCGCTTGCAACTTCCTCTTCTTTTAAATTGGATACATAGACATCATTACCCTTAGAATTAACCATTTTTATGTCATGACTGTCTTGTTCTTTATTGGAATTCAGCAAGTCATAGATGACTTCATTGTATATTTCTAAAAAGTTTGCTTTGACAGTTAATTCCCAGCCCATTCTCTTCAAATCTTCCATACAGCTGAATATCATATCAATGGAGCGAGGTATGATTCCATAATTTTCTTTACCACAGCTTCCTTCCATTGTGTATGTTTTACCTGAACCAGTTTGGCCATAGGCAAATATACATACATTGTAGCCATCCAGTGCTGATTGTATCATTGAGGACACTTGAGTGAAAACATCTTCTTGAGTAGCATGAGGTGTAAAAATACCATCAAATGTAAATGAATGCTGGGATTTACCCTTTTTAGCTGAACTTAACAACTCAGTCTTCTCAACCTCTATAGAACAAGCATCTAGTACATTCAGGCAAAACAGAGATTTAGTTTTCTCTGATTCTAGCGGAGGCCTTATCCTGCAGTAAACTCGAATATTTCCTTTCAGATCTTGTACAGTATTTCTCAAGATTCTTTGGTCCTTATACATAAGGGCTAGTATATTCTGTAATGCATCTGTCTCTTCTTGCAAGCTTTTATGACGTTGAGATAACTCATTATATTGCTTGTCCAAATGGTCAAATTCCAATGATTTTTGCTTCAGATTATTTGCAACTTCACTTAAAATTTTAATTTTATTTTGAAGTTCCTCATAAGCATGTTTTGTAATGTCATAATCAATTTTTAGATTCTGCAGTTCTGAAGACTTTTCTTTGAAATCTTTGATGGTGTTAAGTAATTTTTCTCTCATAATGTCTTTTTCTGTATTTGTACTTTGTAAAGCATCTTTAACTTTTTCATAATCTTCATTTGTCTCTCCATGCTTTTCTTTTAAATCACTATATTCTGACTTAAGAAGTTTATGTTTTTCTAGTAAATCTTGAAATCTAGCTTTGTAATCATATGGTGGAATCTTTGGGTTTAGATTTGTCTTACTAGTTGTTTTAGCAGACGGTCCTGCAGCAGCAACTGGCACTGAAGCAGCTCTCTTCACCCGTGGAGCTGGCAGTGTTGTAGTCACCCCATTTCTCCCAATGGGCTTTGTGTGATTCAATATTAAAAGTTTTTTATCTGTATCACTTAGTGTCTTTGCTAAAATTCTGGATGTGGGTCTACCATTCAGAATGGTAGGTCTGTTTTCTTTTGTAGATATAGGCAATTTTGGAATTTTTGACATCTGTAATATATGAATATCATTATAAATAAGTAAACAATAACTTAATAACAAATTAAACTGACTGGAGCCCTTTGTTGAACATTACAAATTTAATGATAACCAATTAATAAGCCCTTAGTAAGGTCACACACGGTCACAATAAGGCATACATACATACAATTCTGCCCATGAGCATTCAGATAAAAACATTTGCATTCTGCTATAATCAACTAGTGGCGCATAATAGATCTACGGTAATAAATAAACAATAATGGAACTAACATTGAATTAATTTTAAATAGATATCTTTAGTATAAATAGCTCTACTTCTGCTAAGCATATAGGGCGATCATGTAAATATTTACAATCGAAGCTCAGAAATAAACAAACCATGCCTTTATAAAGATAACAACGGCCAATACAATTTAAAAACAACTTCAAAAAGAAACTTGCATTATATGTATTTTGTTCCACGGTTACCATTAGCATGTTTTATATTTATTATTGTATATTTATTGCAATAGTATATAACTTGAAATTATAAGCAAATATACCATACCTTTTTATTCCAAAACACAATATTATAGCGATTTTTAAAACATAAAGCTTTGCCTTACTGTTTGTCAAGTCAAACGGTCACTTTTAATTCAATTCAAATTCAAAAACTATACGCTTCGTTTGTGTTACCATTATGTCGTTTAAAAAATTATATGTTTTCTATTAGCGAAAGTTCTATTCTTATTTTTTTTTAATTAACCCGTTTTATGTCTACATTATCAAATCAATTTGTAAATAAAAATAATTGTAGCTTTTTAATATACGCACGTAACAATTTCACAAGTATTAATACTGACCAGTATTTTTTTCTTTGTTAGATTAGCAAGAATTTTTAGAAGCGTTTTGTTTGTTAGGTCTTGATACTATTATTTTGTATTTTTATGTTCGTTTTGGTGATGTGTTTCGTAAATTAAGGTAAATTGAAAAGTTAATAAAAATAAATAAATAAGTACCACTTGAAATTCCATAGTCAACTCTGGTGTTTACTGCTCTTTGACAGAAAAGTGCGTAGAATTTATTTTATTATCATTGGCAACTTTTACGCTGTCATATTGCCATTTTTCTAATCAGTTCTCACCAGTTTTGTGTTTGTGGTGCGATACGTGCAATATGGAGCATATTGTTTTGTTAAGTGAATAAATGAGGATTAAGTGAACATATAGTTATAAACCGTAACAATAGGACAATTTTTGTGAAATCGAATTGTGTACTATGTTTTTTGCTACTTTACAAATACCATTGTTATACCCTGTTTATCACCATTGGCGGATGTCCTTGTAGATTTTATGAGATCTGAAGTGGCGGTAAATTTAATTTCTTTAAATGTTACGAAAATAATATGTAAAACCTAGTTACTCGTAATAGTAATGATGGAGAATCTTGAAGAAAGTGTGGTTAAAAGTGAAAATAAAACAGAGATTAATAATATGGAAAACGAGGCGGGAGACATTTCTGATACCGATGCGCCGGATGCAAGTGAACCATCTGTTTGCATATCGGAGGCATCATTGGTGGATGATGTGAGTTCTGCCAGAGAAAATGAAGCACTTGGGCCGGGAGGATCGAAGAAACCAAAGAAAAAATCTCGTGGCAAGAAGAGTCATGTGTCAGCAAAGGATAATGTTGACAAGGGCGCTATAAGAAGGGTTCACTATCCAGGTCCTAAATTTAAACAATGCCGTAAAAGGGCACAAAGCTTTCCTTCTATCTCAAAGTTTTTTCTTCCAAATAAAAGACCGCGTAAGGAAGCTTTTATTCCACCTACGAAATTTTTACTTGGCGGAAATATCTCCGATCCGTTAAACTTAAACAGTCTGCAAGATGAAGATATAAACAGAGCAATGAATGCTGTTACTCCAGAATCATCACCATTGCCAACACCACCCAGGCACAAAGCCAAAATAGATGTGATTATTCCCCCAAACATTCGAGATCCATTAAATTTAATGGATCCTTTGGACAATGATGAGTATGAGAAAAGATTGGAAATGCAGCAGAGAAGGCCAAGGAAGAGGGCTAGAATAAGACGACGAACCACAGATAATACAATACCAACTGTAGAGTTGACCGAGGAAAAATTGGAGATTATAAAAGAGCCACCTCCTCCTGACACATCTACATCAAAGTCCAGGAAAAGGTCATGCAGTGATAGTGATAATGCTTCTCAGAAGGGGAAAGAGGGAAAAAAATTGCGGCGTATGGATTCATTGGATAAAATAGTGAGCCCAGTAGTTCCCCAACCTGGAGCCTGGATGCGAGCTCGACCAAACCAGCACCCTGCACAACCTGAAAGGCGCACTTCACCACACCGCACTAAACCTAAAAATGATGATAAAGTGGCCCAAAATCTGCCAGTCTTTCATTCAAAGAATATGAGATTTCAGTATGGGAATTATGACAGGTATGTTACCTTACATTACCTTAGGTATATTGTTATTTCAATTGGAATCAAATAAGTTTAATTCAGATATATAAAAATGATTTTCAGAGTAAACCATTTTAGTATATATTATGAAAGTTGGCAATAATTATTTAAAATCTGTAAGTTTGTATTTAACTTGTAAACAACTGTTAATTTTGTGGTGGCAATGTTGTTATCATTTATCAGATTTTAAATGCAAGCAATGTTTTTTGCAAAGTCAGTTATTTACAATTTAAATTTTAATATGAATTACAATGCTGCTATTTATAGCAGCGTTGTGATTTGTGAGTCAAAAGATTACTTTGAGCTTTAAAATGGTCATAAAATTTAGTAAAAGACTGCTACTAACTCATGAATAATACATTAATAAGGAAAGGGTTATAGACAGGTTTATTAATATTAAATTAGGTATTGCTTGTTTGTTTTTCAGGTATTATGGATACCGTCACTTGAATGCAATGATGGATATCCGGCTGCAGGTGTTTGAGATGCACAGGCATCTGTTCCATAATAAGGATGTGTTGGATATTGGATGTAATGTTGGTCACATATCTATAGCCGTTGGTCGCACCCTTGGCGCTAGATCTGTACTTGGCATTGACATAGATCCTCTCCTCATTGGTACATAACTCATTTACTTTAATTATTAAATTATTGTTTTTTTTAACATTATAATGAAGCCAAGAACACAAGAAGTGAAATCAGCAACATTGCTTATTATTGCATGATTGTTGTTGCAAATAAAAACAAAAATTTATGCATGATTTCAAAAATATGTAGTTTTAAAATTAAAAATAATTTAAATACTTTTTGGAACACTTGAAAAATTCATTCAAATTTAATACAAAATGAAGTGAATAATTAGTTCAAAATGTAATAGTATGTGTTAATCACAATTCATTTTGTTTTAACAGCTATCATCTGTGCTAGTTGTAGATTTAAAATAAGTGCAATTATTAATTTTATGCTAATTTCATCATTCAATAATAATATTTATTAATTTTGTTTCAGGAAGGGCCAGAAAGAATTTGAAAGCATTTATACCAGTGCCAACAGAAGTGCCGAAAATCGAAGAAGAGAAGAAACTGGAAGGGGAACTTGAAGAAGAGAAAAAAGTTGATTGTACACAGTGTAAAGAACTGAAGTGTGATAGTTGTGTTTCCACTGAACAAAAACAGGATAAGAGTGAAGAAAACAAAAAGACATTATCTGGCAGGAAAATCAGGAAACCAAGGAAAAACAGAAAAGCTGTACATAAGCAAGATCAGGGTCAATGTTTCTTCCCTATGTCAATGTCAGTGTTATTTGGACCACTTGATAATACAACAGAAGCTGCTCCGCCTGTATTTCCCTATAATATAACATTTAAGCAGGTAAATATTATTTTGCACATTTATTGATGTTTTTTTATGTTTGTCATAAGTAAGAATATCAAGAGTCGGAGAGTTATTGTCATTTTAATCTATATGTTTGTTTAATTAATGTAATGTGTTTAAAAAAATGTACTTTGTTCCACATTACAATCAAATAGGATAAAAATATTAGAATCTAGTAAGAGTCTAGTATAATATGAGAGCTAGATAGTGTAGAGTACACTTAGGATTGCATTGAGGACATAGATATCAGTTTGTTGAGAAGTATTTTAAGTGTGATTGAATAATAAGTAGAATTGTGAAATATATTAACCGGTTTTAAGAAAATGCTTATATAAAGGATACAGACAGAATAAAAGCAAAGAGAGATGAGGCACATTTGTATTAAAAAAATTATTTAAGTCATGATATGACTTGATAATGCAAAAATACTCATTACATAAAGAGTGCATGTGGAGTTGAATGATAAGAGACATTAATGTGACTGAATTAATTACTTTTTAACATTATTACATTTTGCCTTTAATTTAAATTACCTTTTCTTGATATATTTTTTCAAAACTACCTACCATTAACTTTCACAGGGAAACTATGTTCCGCGCGAGGACATTTTAACTTCAGGAATAGAGAGTCCCCAGTTCGACTTGATCCTCTGCCTGTCTACAACGAAGTGGATGCATCTGAACTGGGGCGACGTCGGTTTAAAGCGGGCCTTCCGGCGCATGTTCGCTGACCTCCGCCCCGGTGGGAAACTGGTGCTGGAAGCACAAAACTGGGCTAGTTATAAGAAGAAAAAGCGTCTAACGGTAATAACAGTTTATGTTTACTTACTTACGTTACTAAAAAAAAACATACAGATGAATTGAGAACCTCCTCCTTTTTTGAAGTGGGTTAAAAAGAGGTTTTTAAGTTAGAATTTACCTTTTAGAACAGTACAAACTCTAACTATTTTTTCACAGAAATAATCCTTTTAACTGCACACTTAACCAATATGATAAATGATTCAAAGTGTGTTTGTTTTTTAATTTCAGCCAACAATATATGAAAACTTCAATTCAATCGAGATGTTCCCTCACAAATTCCGGGAGTATCTGCTGTCGCCCGAGGTGGGATTCAGCAAGTGCTGCGTGCTGGGCGTGCCGCAGCACGCCAGCAAGGGCTTCCGCCGCCCCATACAGCTGTTCGTGAAGGGTGATTTCACGCCCAGCAAGGCGTGCTGGTCGGACGCGCACGCGCCCTCCTCGCACCATCAGCCCGAGGCGGAGCCGCCGCGTCGCACCGTGTACGCGCCCGTCGCGCCCGCCTATCGCCCCAGCGACGACGCGCCCTCCTGCGGCGCCGCCACGCCCTACTCGCCCAACCTCGACTGCAGCGCCGACGACTCGCCCTTCTACAACCCGCTCAGTGACTCCTACGCGCCCTCCTACCAGCCGCCGCGCCCCACCGTCTACGCCACCATCCCCTCCCCGCTGGGCAGCGCCTCTCCCGCCGCCTCCCCCGCCGCCTTGCCCGCGCCTATCGCGCCCATTGCGCCCCACGCCTCGCCCGCGCCCCACGCTGACCAGCTGTCGGCGCGCGGCTTCCCCGCGCCCGCGCCCACGCCGGACCGCCTGCACGACGACTGAATGCCGCCTCTCACGTATATGTGTAAATATCATTTTAGATCCCGTAGGATTATGTTTCGATAGGCTGAACATATTTTATAATATTATACTCGGTAATATATTCCTTATGTGTTTCATTTCTCCCCTCCCCATCCGTACTACATTTTAATGTTTTTGTTTTATTACAATCTTTTGTCAAATATATGCCTTCATTATTCTATTGTTTATAATATTGTGAAAGCGTAAACCGTAACGAATTTTTCAAGGTCTTATGGTAAATTGTACTGCAAAGGTTGTGTTGTACATGTTTTTGCTTTATTTGTGCCATTTGTTGTAACATACAATTGCGTTAACAGTAAATATACTGTGATTTGTGAGAAGGTGTATTCTCACTAAAAATGAGATACGAGATAAATTACAATAACACTGAAATAAACCAACATCTCTCAATAGCAAGCGTCTGGCGCAATGTCGCGTGTGAAGTTGTATTTTTCTGTTTTTGTCCAATAAATAAAAGAAGCGAACTTTTAATTTTATGAAGCGAATTTTCATATTAATCTCGAATGGATTTGCTTTGTTGCAGCACACCATTTAGCAGCTAGACATAAAGCCCAGATTAGCTGTTCCGTTTGTTGAGGCTCAAGTTTATGTTGTCGCTTAACGTTATAAAAGTATCCACACAAGCATAATTAAGGTGTATTTTCGATGAAGCGATAAAATGACTTCAATGGGAGAATGGTTAAGTAATGTTGGATTGATCTTTCATCGAGTTTTATATAGCCATCAAATAATTTATTTCACACAGGGGTATAGCTGAGTCTGATTAACATCGAATAATTGTTTTCTAACGCTAGAAGCACGTTGTCTGACAGCAAGTGAGTGGCGATTTGAATAAGGCAGCCATGCACGAAATTAATTTCATCGACATCATTGCTGTGAGCGGTACCTACTTGTAATAGAAATTTAAACGAGCGAAAGGTAGACGAAAGTTCTTTTCTCAGTCGAATAATGTCGTTCTCAGCCTGCCGTTTACGCTGGAAATACACTGATGGATTTTATTACTCTTACCAACTTAATAATAACGATGTGCTATTTTCTAACAATCATAACACGTTAGAAATATAGATAAAAGTATAAAAGCTTAACTTTGGTCGTTAGAGCGGATGCACATCTTTGATTAAACAATCGCACAACGGTTGTGCGACTGTCGATTGTTTCGCAGCCAATTCAACTATTTAGGTGCACAACTAAAAATCGAGTAGTGTACCTTCATATAAGCTCATAGGAATTAAAGCGAGACTAAACAGGTGTGCGTAGTTTAGTCAAAGATGTGTGCACGCTCTTAGAAAGGAACATCGAGTTACCGATTCGTAGGTTCACACTGTACATCCCTATTCACGTGAAATGTTAACTGTTAAAACTAATTTTTAAACTGTGAAGAGCAAACAAAAGGCAATAATTCTTTTTTTTTCTACGTGGCCTAATGTAATTATTTAAACAATAATTTTGTATTAACAAGATTGTTATTAATTCATACCTTTAATTCGTTGGCCAATCTGGCCTCCACTTGAGCGACTCGCTGTCTCAAATCAGCGATATCACGCATCAATCTTGCGGCCGCCAATTTATTATCTGCCTAAAAACGATAATTAAAATACAATAAAAACATCTACGTGTATTTCCAATGCCAAAACACCAATATTTATAAAATTATTATCTATGTTTTACGAATGACAATTTCGTACTTACTATTTTGGATGGAGCATTTTTAGCTACATTCCGACTGACTATGTTAGGCAATTCCGTCACAGAACAGGGCGTGAACAGTTGTTCTGGCGGCATCTTGGTAACGCCTTGGATAGCCTGGAAATTGAAAATGTTTTTTTTTAATTAACAATATTCGAATTTTAAAAATGCTAAACGGATTTCGGTTTCAATCTAAATGTTAAACCATAGACAAAATATAGTTTATTTTGTTAAATTCCAAAATATTTCAGCTAAAATACATTTTCTCCCATAAGTATAACACATTAGCTATCTTCATTTTACAATATAACTTCAGTTTATCTCACTATGTTCACAAAATAACGTGAAAAGTAAAATATTAAAATGGCCGCCATGTATGGAATTTGACGTTTACAGACCTGTGCGACAGCGTTCCTCGCATGCTGCACGTGATGAGCTTCTTCTCTCTCCAGATGTCGCTTCAAATGCTCTATCTCAGATATTATGCTGAATTTCTCTTTTTCCAGTCTCTGATTTGCGTTTTTCAAAGCCTGTTCACGATAAATAATATTATTATCAATGGTTTAAAACCGTTTCTAATCCATAAATATCAATACAAAAACATCGTAGCAGAGTTTCGATCATTATTTAAAAACATGCATTTTTTACTATTTCGTTTTTTTAATTCAACATTAGATGGCGTTATCCTCAATCCATAAACAAATAAATTCTTAGTAAAAATATATTATGTAAAATGTAATCAACAGATCTTAATAAAAACAGGAAGTTGTTTTCTATTCATCTGTTTTAAAATGTGTTTTATCTATAACTCTAACTTAAATTTAACAACCTTCATTTTCTCTTTCTTTTCTAGGTGACATTCTTCTACTCTCCTCTTGAGCTTTCTTTTCAATTCTTCTAGAAGGCCGCTGAGCGTCGCGCGGTTGTTCTCGAGATCTGCTCGTTGCTGTACTATTTGATTTATTGACGTTAAAAGTTTGATTCCTGAAATTTATTTTGTTCTATTAAACTACTAATATTA
>JAOCNA010000027.1:6039791-6059592 GCA_026546675.1 Papilio helenus | reverse complement strand
CCCCCCCCCCCCCCCCCCCCCCCCCCCCCCCCCCCCCCCCCGCCCCCCCCGGTGTGGGTGGGGGGGGGTGTGGCCGGGGGGGGGGGGGGGGCGGCCGGGGGGGCGGGGGCGGGCGCGCCCCGCCCGCGCAGCCCGGCGTGCTCTGCACGCGCAGCTTGCCCGCTTCCCCCGCCTCCATCGCCTCCAACGCCTCCATCGCCTCGCTCCCGGCGCTGGGGGTGGGCGACGCGCACGCCGCCTCCACCAGCAGCGCCGCTTCGTCCGTTTTTAACGCAGTCTTCTTTGATATCAGTAGCTTTGCTAACTTCTCCACGCTCTTCCCTTTTGATTCTTTATCCATACCCAGTTTACAACGTTTCCCTGTCTTTTCATTATTCGTCTTCTCTTCTATTTTGTCGAGGTGAGTACCGGTCTCGCTCGTCGGCGCTTCGTCGACTTTCTTAGCTTTCGCTTGTTTCTTTGAAACTAGCAACTTAACGACCTTTTCGACGTTCTTGCTCTTGAGTTCCCCGTTAGGTTTTTCTGTCGTCGATTTAGGTTTCTTTAACTGTTTGTCTGCTATCTCCGTCGCCTCGTTTTCTTTCTGCCCCTTTTCTTGATCTTGTAATTCACTGGCTTTGCACTGAGATTCATCGACATTACTGGTAATGTCACACTTGGGCTTAAGACTTGTTTCTGTTTGATTTGATGGGGGTTTAGTCTTATTGGCTTTAAATGTTTTCAAAGCCTTGACTACATCCCCATTAGTAATGTCGTCGTTGCTGCTGCCTTTTACACATTTATCAAACAATTTACCGCCTGCGACTGGTCCACTGCTAAGTATAACTTTATTTGTTTGATCTTCCTTTATGTCGGAACTGTCGGTGGGTGATAATACTGATTTTAGGTTGTGCGTGATTTTTGAGTCGATCTTGCAAGCGTTCTTATATGCTAGTTTCTTTTCTATAAGTTGGCTCACGGCGGCTATCGTTTTCGGCCGCACACCATTCGTAGGTGCGGTATTTTCAACGATGTTATTATTAATATTTAATGTTTTCTTCGCAACGCTTTGTATAACATTTTCGTTCGGTGACAAAAATAACTCTGCGGGGTTTAGCTCCTTGTCGGAGGCGTATCCTTTACCATCGATACTGTTCTTTCTTATTAAATTGTCAAGAAGAAGTGCACTTTTTGTTTTTGTCTTCTTTATGCATGGTTCCTCCGTCACAGCTGCGACATTTTTAAGACGGGGATCTTCATCTATCGCTTCGATTAGAGCCTTTTTAGCTTTAGGCCTACTGACAATATTCTCTAATCTTCTTTTAAGATTCTTTTTCTCCGCAGGCGGCGACTTAGGCGTTCTCTTTGTACTCGGCGTCGTTTTCTTTTTAGTTTCCTTTGTAACAGTTTCTATCCTAACGACGTCGGTGTGATCGCCCGATACTTTTCTTCTTTTCTGTAGCTTTACATGCTCCCCAATTCCATTAGTTTTACACGTATCATCCAGTTGTATTTCTCTTATATCAATCTCAAGTTTAGGCTTCGAGTACCTTCTCTTAACGGCTTTATTGGCTTCCGTTAAATCTGGTATTTCGGAAAGCGCCGTCGTGCTGTTATGTTCTCTGAGAGCTAGCGCGTCGGCCTTCCTCGGCGGAGTATACGTGGGGCCTTCGTTCTCTTTTTTTACATCGACTAGGGGCGTCGAACGTTCATCCGATGACGATAGATCTATCGGTACGCAGATGGGATGCGTACCCCAACATCTTAACGCCGTGCTACCACCAGAATGAGATCGTGGGTCTGGGTCCCATGAACCCCACCCGGAACGTCACCTATAAAATGATCCGCGACCTCTTCCGCGAGGTGCAGACCTGGTTCCCAGACAAGTACCTGCACATCGGCGGGGATGAGGTCGAGATAGACTGCTGGTAAACTTAGTCAATTAAAACGAAATTTAATAACTATAGGCGTATAATTAATTAGTCGCCAAATCGTCTAGAATTGTTGAAATTTGTTGTTTATGGTGGTGTGTAAATCTGTTCTAAGCCAACTGAACAGTCCAAGTCTGATTTGTCACTGTCTTCAGGCGGTCGAACCCAGAGATCCGCGAGTACATGCAGGAGAATGGGTTGCTGGTGGGGGAACTGCACGCTCTCTTTATGCAGAAAACCATACCGCTTCTCGCTGATGGATCCAAGATCGTCGTCTGGCAAGTGGGTACCAATAGAGTTCGGAACTTTACTACGGCGATGAAAAAGCCATAATTAATACCCGTTTCATTTCGTGTTAAAGCTTAAATTGTTTCCACACAATTTTCATATATTGTTTATTTATGAATTTATTTTATTTTGCGGTGTTTTGGCACACGAAATAATTGTAAAGCCGAACCGCCGCTGTACACGATGCACAAAAAGGAGCTAATGCGGTTTTTATTATGTTTCCTATAATTCAGGAAGTGTTTGATGAGGATGTACCGTTGACAAGCGACACGCTCGTCCAAATTTGGAAGAGTATGTGGATCGATGAAATGGTGAAGGTAATGTTATTAGAAACGAATTCCTATCGAGGTTTCCTATATTTAGTATTGATTCACGTATGTATGTTTGTATCGGTGCACAGGTGCTAGAGACTGGAGGCCGTGTGCTCTTCTCGTCGGCGTGGTACTTGGACTATCTGGGTAATGAGTGGTCGGAGTTGTACATGGTGGACCCGCGACGCACAGTGCGCGAAGCGACCGGCAGCGACACCCTGCCCGCCGGCGTGCTCGGCGGCGAGGTCTGCATCTATTGTCGTATATCCTAGCACAAGCCTAGAGCTTGGTTGGAATGGTTAAAAGAAATATTAGTAAATTAACAAAAATCTACTAATCATACTAATATTATAAATGTGAAAGTTTAGATGGATGGATGGATGTTTGTTAGAGTTTGTAGCCTAAAGGGCTGAACGGATTTCGCTGAAATTTGGTACAGATGTAGAGGGTAGTCTGGAAGAACACATAGGCTACTCTTTATTTTAATTCCACGCGGACGGGGTCGCGGGTGAAAGCTAGTATTTTTATAAAACAAAAAAAAAAGATGTGACAGAATTTTACTGGTAATGTGCAATTTAATATCATTACATATAGGTATTGTGATAAATCGCAAAAATGTATTTTCTGTAATGGTCTCCATTTATTGCTTATTGCTACAGACTTGAGTTATTTTGAAATTCATATTGGGTCTTGTTATAGAAATATGAACTGGTTTTCGTTATTTCTTTATTGGAACACGCTGCCTAGAAAAATAATACGTTTTGTTATAAAATTCAATTCTTATTGTATCATATATCTAAAGAAATATAAATAGAATAGAAAAGAGAGAATAATATATAATTCATTGTTTGTGCTAAATTGTCCAAAAGTAACTAATAGTTACATATACTTTTAAAATAGCAATTTTAAAGCGAAACTTAAAATTATTATTGATAGTGACTTCCATTCTAATAATCAAATTCACTTTAGTCGATGTTAATACGTGATCATTTCATAATGTACTCATCTGAAATACTAGTGCAAAACAACTTGTTTTTTCCTCGTAACATTTTTCTATTCATAATTCGTGTTTGTTTCTTATAAATGTAGATATATAGAAGAAAATTAGGTGTCACGATCACATATGTTTACATCACGGATTCATTTCACGCACTTCGATGTATAGAGGTGTTACATGCTCTTTCGCGTCTTTAATGAGGCGTGGGATCAATGTGCCTAAATCGATCGGATGAGCGACGCACACCCGTAGGCGTTTCATAATTAACATTTGATAAACATGGATTATACTTCTATCCTAACGTTATAAAATAAATGATGTTCAATATTCAATCATCAGTATAAATCTCTGCTATAGAAACTAGAGAGAGAGTTTTTCTCTTGACTGTTACTCGATGCCTATTAAGTAAAGAATGAGATGTTAGGAAAACTGTAATTGTGCCTCCTACACCTGTCTCATGAGATTAAGAGAGAGAACATAGAAATTCTATTATTCGCTTGACTTTAGAGATGTTTAGATATTTCAAGGATTAAGTTGATCAATTCACGCAACAGATGTTGCCTGCTCTCCCGTTCAATTAACTCGCAGATTGCACAAAACCACAATTCCTATTACAATCGACTGATGGATGATTTGCATGTTCTGAATTTCCAATGCATAGGTTTCAACTTTCACATTATTGATCCCCTTTATAACCGCCCGATATTATCATCTTTGTATATAAGAGTCTGTAATTTTAATCGCATGGTATTAAAAAGCTTATGAGCATTATTGCGGAATACTTCTCGTGCAAAATTCATCCAAATTCCATTTTAGAATTCAGTAGTAAGAAACATTCATACATCCATCAATATAAACTTTAACATTTATGATATTAGATATCGTACACGATTGTAGTTAAATACACGAGATAAGTTTCCAAATATAATATTATTGAGAATGAATATCATTGTCTTTTGTAGTTGTGTATTTGATTAAGATGTTGCATTTATAATATCGGACGTCTAGACAAATAATGTGTTTTCATTGTCTTGATATCTCTCGCATTTCTACGTCATTAATAATGCAAACGCCGAGGGATTTAAAGAGTTAGTCAACATTAGTTGCTCTCTGACTACAAGGTTGTCTACCAAGGTTAGCATGAATCCCATTCTGATAAACTGATACAATTTTCATCGTATAAAATATTCCTTTGCATATCATGTAAAATCAAATTATGAAACATACTACTTTAATTACTAGGGCATGTTTTAATTTCATTAATTCAAAGAGCAGTGTAAAAGGAATTTAAGTTTCAAATTTTTTTATACGCTATCAAAATTCCTTGCAACTTTTACTAATAAACGTTACAATTTTAAGACACTTTCATTTACTTCTATAAAAAGGTGTACTGTAGTTAACAAAGATTCTGTTCGTAAGATTAAAAACTTTAGGTACTTCGAGCAATATTTTCTTATTTCTGTGATGTTGGTAGCTTTTGTAAAGGATTTAATATCCTGAAAGCAACTTTTTTCTCAAAGCTTTTAGGAAACGAAAAAATACTGCGATTTATTTTGGTATTTTTATGTATAAATACTTGTAGTTTATACGAATAAATACTGAAAAGAAACCTTACTATGGAAAATAGTCCTATGTTCTATGGTCTGTAATATTTGCCGTTATTTTTTTATATACCTTTTTCTATATACCTTGGTTAATTCGTAATCAAACAAGTAAGAATTGGTGCAACATATGTTCACTGAACCGTGCATACTATTTTTGCTATTCAGTGTAAATGCACTGTTATAAAATTTAAACAACTAAAACCTCTTCTCAAAGTGCATTTACCGCACCATTTACGTTGCAACTATCGCAATAAAACGTGTCCACGTCGTTTAATGTTCTCGCTCAATGCTATTTAAATTTTGTACCGAGAGTGCATTTTAATTCACAAACCTTATCGATTTTTTGCACTTTGTGACACAATTTTGTCAGTAAAGTACATCCTATATGTCTAACTATCTTCATTCAAAGATGTAGGAATTCATACTATAGATAATAAATAGTAGAAAATAAAAATTGTCTTTTTTAAGAAATAATTTAGTACAATAATATTACGGTAAAAGAAGAAGATGCGACGAATATCATCGCCTATTTATTCTCTTAGTTTATTTCAGGATGTATCTAAAAACATAATGTGAAAACCAACCCTAAAATGACAATAGCTATGAAAGAAATTTTAAATTTACAAATTACGTATTGCGCAAAACTACATTTAATTTATGCATTCAAAATTGACATTTCAATGGTAATGTTTGTTTAAATGTCAAAACATATCCTATTTAATTTCGAATACAATAGATGTTCAAACAATCATTGAGATAAACAACAAATAAACAGTATTCGTTTAATAATATTTCCGTACAACCTTCCCCATGTCTTGTTTATTGCAGATGTCTATGAGAAATGGTTACTACGTTGTTTTATTTTTTGCTTTTGTCATCTTGTATGAAAAAAAATACTCACCAAACATACTGTAGCAGCTCTTGAAGAAGTCCGGTGCAAGGGCACTTGCGAGGCCCAGAAGGCCCTGAGGGACTTCCGTTGAGAGGAAGAGCCCCAGCACAGCAAGGAGCATGCGTGTCGTGCGGTCCGTGCGGCTAGAGCGCCGCGCTGCGCTCGGATCCTCTGCCAAGCACTGCTTCTCACTCTAAAAACAATTATAGTGTACTAGCCGATACAGTAAATAGTTTCTGGCCTGATAAAAAGAATATCATTTCCCGCAATGTGGTTTAGCTCCATGAGTCCAGATAATCCATGAGTAACATGTTACAAATAAGATAGATAAAGTCAGGATTAACATCAAATTGTTAGTCTTTATACAAAAGATTTTTTTAAAATTAATGGAATGTATCAAATTAGTAAAAAACCTGCAATGTTACACATGTAGTTAATTAAAATGAATTAAGAGACGAGGAATAAAGAAAAAAATTAAATGGAATAAAATTCAGTAACAAAGTAGACACACTCCACTTACGTAAATACCTATAGACATTGGGTCGTTGTGGCAAACAGAGCGTACCAATGATTCTTTTCGACAGTTGGTACGGTTCAGTCTGGCGTGATCATTAAGAGTTTTGCTAGATCGGGATTAAGACTACATTTCGTGGAAATAATTTAGGTCAAAGTCAAGTAATGTTTTCTAAGAATGTTAGCAAAACAAAACATTAAATAGTGGATGGTTGAAATTGTAAGATTGATTGAGGATGACAAAGGAGTATTGAATGGCGGACCGTGTACAAATTAGTAAAGCCGATATGTGAGGAAATAGTCACGTTTGAAACTACATAATGTTAGGAGACTAGTCAGTAATTTTCTTGATGGGTTTTTTATTTTATCTCCTTTGATTTTATTTTTTAAATGTTTCATACTTAAGATAAAAAAAAACAATACTTACATCATTTGGTCCAACTATCGATCTCTTAAGAAGCTTCTGTCTTCTTCTCTCTGTGGTAGTTAACTTAGAGATTAAGCACGTACTTAATATAGATAAAGCTATGCTTGGGACTAGTTTTAATATAACACTGTATATCCACATTATCGCGGTAACTAATTCCTTGTTCTTTGACATTTCTAACACGTACACTGTTCTATTATGTGGCAATGATAAGTCTTCTGCGAACTGGGAGTTATTCTGAGGAGTCACTTCGTTTTGCGATATGTTCATTGCAAAATAAATTGGAAGACAAAGGAAGGGACAAATCACGTAGGCGCTCACGATGGCGATTGTAGTGTTTTGTTTGCTGCACCACGTTCTGTTCTTCTGAGGAAATGCGATAGCGATGTACCGCCATACCGCAAGCGTTACGGCCAGCCAGATCGATATAGTATGAAACGTTTGGCTAAATATCGAATGGAAGTAAACGAAGACAGTCCACGCGTATGTGTTCTTATTTACTTCGGGTCCGATTTTAATATTCATATGGAGAGCGTATGGTATGTATTCGAGCATCACGAGGAGATCGGCGACCGCCAGTCCCGTCAGAATGGAGTTTGTTGAGCTTATCATTTCCCTGCGGCTCAGCACGGTGATGTTGATAGAGTTCGTAGCGGATCCTATGATACATATCACAATAGCGATGTATCCATGCAGTCGACTATAAGCTTTATTGAATTCCGTGGCACCGGGCACACAAAAGGCGTCGGTCGCGTTAGCCATATTGGCGCGCGCCAAATCTCACATCTCGTCATGGACAGGACGTGAATGAATCCGTATTTCTAATGTTGATCATTGCTTCCTCGTACATTATTTCCGCTACCTGTAACAAAACAAAGTTTTGACAAATTGGGTAATAGGAGGTTAATTGTAGTACAGAGGAAAATGTAGTAATATTCAGAATACAAGTATTATGTTTTTATGAAAACAAAACTTTCTCGACGAAGGACCAAGGAGTAATATAAATTCAAGTGAAAAATGGGATCCATTTTAATACTATAAAGAATAGACTTTATTCTTCAAGATAAAGAAATCGTGTGAACATAAGCCATTTTTATCGAAACACGCTACATAGAGAGTTTTAAACAGTGAAAATGTTTATTGGATTCTCTTTGCATATCATAAAACTACGTTGAGGTTATGTCATCAAAATAACTAGTCATCCTGTGCCAGTAACCTTGCAAAAAAACTATCATAAATCGGCAGATAAAGTATTCCCAACGCGTTAAGTTCTCCATATAACTGACTTATTAAGTCTAAAATTAACACGCATTGTATGCAATAACAATCTCCCATTATCAGTTTCTCCGTTGCCTGATGAGTTGCAAATAACTAGTCTTATCTGCGGCCACCACGGTCACAGTTTGTCCTCCGTCAGTGGCACGGAATAAATAAATCTCAACAGCTTTGAATTCATTAAGCAAGTAAATAAGGCACGTGACAAAGCATCATTAGTCACAAAAAGCACAAATCTTATGAAAACGATTTTATAAGTTACTTTACTGTAATTGCATCAATTTAATTAGTAAAAAGACAGCAATACAAAATTAAATAAGAAAAATATTTTTTTCAAAAATTAACACTAGGGACTAAATATGAAATTATTGATTAAAAATTGCCTTTATACAGAAAGTATAAAAAATACTAAACTTTATGTTATTGAATACAATATTACAAAACCGTGTAAAGAATTGCTCGGCTCTATTTCACATGTCAACCTCTACATTCTCCTCACATTTTGAATTAGTGTCAACTGCGAAACCTTTTTTCGATATTGCGACAGAGTAGGTACAAAGGTCCCTGCGGTATTTACTTTTCAGAAGTCAAAGTGTATATACGTGTATATTTTGGTCAACATATAGTTATTATTTTGTTTTGTATATAGAGTAGTCATCGTGATGTTGACCACAAGTTAATCGTTTCCTACATTTAGTAACATACACAATTTTTATAGAATCGGTTTATTTAGTGGGAGGTCAACCCATGCTCCGCTGTCCAGTATATCTGGCATTCAATAACCTTAAAGGCCTTTCGGACACACAGAAATGTCAAATTGTTATGAAATGATATCTGTAATTTATTATTTTGATATAATAATTGATAGCGTAATGGATAAACACGAGTGTTTTGTTTTTTAATTTATAGTGAGAAATTTTTCACTGAACGCAAATGTTCTTTTTGTGAATGAAATGAGAAACATTTTTGTTTATCGAGTATTTCTAATTTTTATTTTTGGAATCAGAAGCCGAAGCGAATAGTTAGACGACTGAGCTTTGATCTTGTATAATTTACAAATTGTGCTATGGTATTCAATATCTTAGTACATTATATACTCATACCTATGTCTATATGAAGAATGTGATTGTAACCAATTTTTTTGTCTTTATTTCATGTGAAACGTCTAAATGATTACAATAATGATAAAAGAAGTGAAACCTTACACTTCTTTTTTTTTAGAAACGCCCTATTTATCACACAAATACATCATTTAAATGATTTTTTAATAACAATAATGAGAAACTAACATGACAGTTGTTTAAGCAACGCCTTTATGTTTGTATGTATATAAAGGCCGTCATTGTTATGTACTAGACCTTGATACTATTATGAGATGTCTCGAACACAAAAATGTTTATCTTCACAGTAGATTAAAGAAATGTAATTTATTTCACGTTCAATTACATGCCGACAGTCTCTGTGTTCATATTCTCTACTAAACTGATTTCGTAGAGTTAATGGCTTGAAGAAGGTCCCGTTTACAAAAATTCACAAAAAATTGAATCCTTTTTTTTTCGAGTCAAATATTTTTATAAGGCTTGGTGTACATGACTACTCAAGTTGTTTGTTTTCTTATTGAAAGAAGTAAATTTATAGATATGGTTATGCGAATTTTTCTCAACTACTTGCATTTTTTCCGTCACTTATTTATGCCATAAAACATGTATACATTTATTAATGTTATTTAATTTTTACGTAATACTGTCGGTAAAGCGCAGTTTATGGTTAGCAACCTCTCGGTAAATGAATGATAACTTCAATAACGAACACGATTATTCAAATTAATAACTGAGGTTTCCCCTAGTAAACAATTTTGTGAAATCACTCTTACACATTCTAGAAAAGAGAAAAGAAGTTATTGTTGCACAAAAAGTAAAACGACTATGTCTTCAAATTGTAATACATTAATCTGTTGCTTACATAACCTAAAATAAATAACTTCCCGTATATCCATAAGGACGAAGTTTATCAATTACTTACTGTCAATATGTATCTTATATTTTATAAGAATTTAGACAATTTATCTTACCTCCTGACTCTTGATATCAGCTTCAAAGTTATAAGTTTTTCAATTTATAAACTTTTTCGCCCTTTCGGCTTTTTGTTACTCGGGCCTTTGTTCTAACTTCGGCTGAGCAAGCCGCTTAGAATTAAAAGGAGTAACTAACAAATATTTTTTATAAAGTATTGGATGGGGTATTTATTAAAAAGTTTCTCTAAACATGACAACGATATTTTTTTAAGGACAAAATCCTTGATGACTGGAGACTTCACATTCTTTTTTCCCTATTTAAAAAAAAAGCGAATTCTGTATCGTCTCCATATTTCTTCATTATATAATCCAAAGACCATAAAATATAAAAAATGAAGACTTATTTACCAACCGTTTTATATGTTTTCAGTACCTAAATGAATGTATGTGTTTTAAGTGTAGTTTAGCACTTAGTAACCACTACATAAACTATTCGAAATGTTCTCCAATCGACCTCAGCAAACTCAAATGATCTAACAGCATACTGCTCGTCTACTTTACAAAATAAACATACAAAGTCCGATAATAGTTGACTGACGGCGCAAACTTTTCCTGTGTCGAAACGTCTAGAGGCTAATTAATGGAAGGAGCTTAGTTAAAGTGTGAGATGGACTTAGATACAAAACAGACGGCTTTGTATTTAGATACAAAGTGCAGTTTCTTAGAAAGATTCTACAATACAATAATGAATAAAGATTCATCTAATCACTTTTTCTCACGGGCGAAGAGATACGATGTGTTGAGATAATTGTTCAAGCTTATTACTTAACACAAAGAAACGTTGAAAGTTTTTTTTTACAATAAATAAATACCTGAACTAGCGTTAGAATATTCATAAGGACACTCAGCTAGTAGCATTCAATATGGAAACTTTATATCGACTGCCGAACCGTGTGGAACAATACATTTGGATACAATATCGAGTTTCCCAATAAAACGTATTACAGCGCCACCTGTTGTGTTACCCTCAAGAATAATGTAAACAATTTTAAATCGTCTTTTATGTTTAGGTAATATGAAAGACGTTTTATTTCAAGTGGCATATTACGAGTATTTTCAAATAAAAGTGTAACATTTTATCTTCCTACTTATTGTAGCGATTGCAATACAAATATTTACATTTCGATGGGTAAAAGTATATAATTATTAGTTTTCGCCCGCGACTCCGTCTGCGTGGAATTAAAAAAAAACAAAAGTGACTAGCCTATGTATCCAGATTATCTTCTACATCTATACCAAATTTCATTGAGATCCGTTCAGCCGTTTAGGCTACAAAGTATAACAAACATCCATACATCCATCTAAAGTTTTGCATTTATAATATTATAGTAAGAAGTAAGATTTGAACGAGCACGGAGCTGCGCGGTGAGCCACTTTACTTATTGGGTAATTTGAACGCGGGCCCAAATTAAATGCTCCCAAATTAATTAATTAAATATTCATACTCGTACATCATAACACACGTGATGTTAAGATATTGTTATATGGGCCTTTTAACACCTATAATTATCTACTAAGTATTTGTGCGTATCTACAATCATTTTTATATAAAAACCAAATGGATAATGTTTGACGTAGATTTACTAATGGGCTTGTCTCCTCAAGGTAAAATAGGCATATGATGGCTAATACAAAAAACGTATTACCATATTATTGATTAAAATATTATAATTAATCTATGACGTATCATAGATACTCAAAATAATTCTAGGTTGTTTATGATTTATACATTTTGGAAGCGTAAAAAATATGTAAATTAAACTTGTTCCCTCTCATAATTTGTGCGATCTACTTATCCTCTTACTTAATTATTCACCAGGTACTGAATATAAAAATAGGCACAGAGTACAAAACGTCGGTTTTAATTGAAAAAATTAACGAACGGATTCGGAATATGTCCTACTAATTATTAAAATTAAAACTATACGCAAATAGAATTTTAAAACAATAGTTTAGATGTTATTGGAATCGTTAATTTTGCCATGACCTGCTTCTCAGAATAGCACATTCCCTCCTTTGTGTGATAAATCAACGTTAATATTAGTTGCTGTTATCAGAATGTTAGCAAATAGAAAGTAATCAACGGTGAACCACGTCTTCATTTATTTAATCTTTGACGCAAAATGAGACACCCACGACAGACAATCTTGCACGATTATAGTTTCTTAACATGTCACTACGAGAAAATATATAAAGAAAATATTACTAACAAATACAATTACAGATCGTCGACCTAACGCAATCAATCAATTGTCATATTATGAATGGGAATGATTAGTGAGCGTTAACCTGAACTTGGTGGATTTTTCACTTTGAACTAAAGTAAATAAAACGAGTCCTGCTACAAAAAAAAACACTGATGACACCTCTATAAAGATCTAACTCTTTACATCACATTGTAAAGGTATGATTTATTACAAAATTTCACTGTATCGAGTCTTTTTAATATGATTTAACAAACATTTACTTCTTATAAAACAACGAGATAATTGAATAAAGTAATACAATTTTAATGAAGGTCTTTTGTACATTAATGTCAAATACAAAAGCTAATTACATTTTATTTTGACTTCAAATAGTACTGAATTAAACGGGCATGGCTCCGGGCAGGGACTGCGACAAAGACTACTCATTATAATATACTATCTTTCCATTCTCTAAACATTAGAGTAACGGTAAATTTTCTCGTAGAAAATCTTCTCACAAGACATTTGAGTTAGTGGCACATTATTTATTTAAAAAATATTTTGACAAGTCAAAAAAGTATATGCCTTTAAAAGTAGATATTAGCAACTCATTTGTTTGTTGCGGATGTCTATCGGAAACTGAACATGAAGTGTATACTTTTATGTTTGTCGCTTCCTGTATATTCCATAAATAAAATCCTACTGCTGAAATATATACATATATAGATATATATAGAATGTAATAAACTTCATGGAAAAATCTCAACGGCAAATATTACTTTCGTAACAGCCATCGATCATAGTATCGCGTCCTATAATCCTGGTACTTATATGGTGGGCTTATTTTGTACGTTACTGTGATATTGGTATGTCATAGATAAGCAAAGGGGAACGTGTACCGTATCCAGATTTAATAACAACAATGATAAAATATTACTACTGAATTACAAATTAAAGTAATTAAAGTAGGTAATGGAAAAGAGAAAATTAAATTAGATGAACGTGGCAAGAATCCATTTTTAATTATCATTTAAATATTAAATTTCTAAATGTCGATTCAGTAGTCAGCCGTAACACGCCTTTTGATGAAGACGCCGCAAAGAGACTAGTGTAAAAGTGGTATCTTGCCGTGTTCAAATATTTTCATTTAATTTATGGTCAATGAATCATTCTTGCCGTTTTTACAAAGATTTTCACATGTCAAAGTAAAAAAAGTTCGTAGCTTCTGATGGCGACCGTAATTAATGATAACGTTCAAGCAATTACCCAAAATGTATTTCCACTCAGCTCTTAAGGGTAAAAAAAAATATTTAAAGCGGTTCCTATTTTTTTTTTATGAAAATGTTCCTTTTAAACGGCTATAATAAAACAGTTTTTTTTATTATTATACAAGTTAACAAAGTTAATTCCATGGTAATTTGACTTCCGCTTTCGATCTTAATAACGGCTGTGTTAGTTTATAATTAGATTTACGACTTATTAACCATCCTTAGATTAGCGATAGAGTTACCAGCGCTTCAGTTTTTTTTAAATTGTTAATGTCTTAACATGTCAAAAAAGTTTTGTTTTTAAATTAAGATATCGATATAATCATAATTAAAGGCGTGCTTAATTAAATCTAAATTAATTATGGATCAAAAGAAAATGCAAGTTAAGATTTTGTAAGAGTCAAGAGCCGAACCGTGCTTCCTACTTCATCGTGTATTTAATTAGTGACTACCTAAAAGAAATTTCTTTATGATTTTGTTATAATTAATTTAATTCTAATTAGTTTATGCTTTTTGAAGTATTAGATATTACTATGCCAATTGTTTTTCGAGCCCAAGAATCAAAAACATAAATATATAAGCAATAAAGTTAGATGAAAAAAAATTATAAATTCACATTGTCACAAAATCTAGCTTATAAACAATAAAATTTTAAACAATACATTTCCTAGTATATTAAAAATGAAATTTAAAATGGGATATGTATGCACGGTTTGTTTCATTTATTCAAAAGACTTCACGTAGAAACGGCTTGTTTTTCAACACAAACTACATTACAATGTCAAATTAGTTATAAAAAAAACCCCTTAAATATTAATGAAACGTACTGGCCACGAATAATAAACACTTCAAAATAAAAGAAAGAAAATTAAAACAAAATCAAACTTACCAGTTACTAGTAAATTTTAATCATGTTCTATGTTATTCCTTTTTTCCTTTCTACTTAGATTTTAATTATCACTTATTTTAAAATCTGTCACTTTCGTAAAATAGATATAACAACTGAGATTGTTCGTTTTAGGGGACGGAAGCGTGTTATAACGCTGCCGGTCGAGTCTGCACTGTTTCTGTTTATGCCGCGGGAGGCGGAGCTGTGACGGTCCCGCATTATAACCGCACGGCCACCATTTCAAAAGAAAAACCCGCGAACGCGAAAAATAATAGAGCTTTTTATTCTCTTCTATATCATGCGCTGAAATTAGAATACAGGAAAAATGTTATTTACAGTTACTTTTATATGAATCATTTCGAAAGGTTTATAAATCAGAACATTTTGGTTTAACCTAAATTGTAGAGAAGAGAATCATTTTCATCTTTTAATCGTAAACTATTGTTTTATGAACTAAAGGTGGCTTGAACCAGAATCCCAATATTAAATTAACATAAAATGTGTACAAATTACGATTGTAAATTCCGTTAAAAGACAATTTGTTTTAGTCACAGTTTAACACCGTAGCGAATTCAAACAAGCATGTTAGATGGTCAAACCAACTACCTACGAGTATGTAAATGTTTATATACTTACGTAACGTTAGAAAACAATTCTACTAACCCTTTATCTTTGTTAGTAGATGAGATAAGTATTCATACATTTTTATTAACATCAAATAAACTAATAGTTGGTAGGTATTTATGTATATCATGTAATATGGTACTCATTATTATTGTTTTGAGACTTTACCATATAAATATATATGATATTCGTAACCCACCAACTCCGAAACATACCTCAAACACCAGATATACGCCCGCTCTCGTTTTTTCAGGACGAAATTCAGTCTAGACGTCTAGTATTTTGTACGTTAGTGCATCGGTAGCCTGCTTTATTGTCGGACATGGCAAAGAGATTCGTAGCCGTCCGTTCGTAGCCCGAAGCACAATGAACATTTCTTTTTTCATTCGTAGCCCGAAAATGTTAGACAACTAACGTACAGTGAATGGAATACGGTCGTGAACTATCTCGCCACACTTACTTTCAGGCTTGTTGGAACCGTTAAAGGGAATGTTAGTCATTAATTTATTCCACTATATGAATTACAAAAACGTACTTACATGTCTTCCGACATTTTTAGTGATCATGATTATTCTATGATTAAAATAAAAATGTTCTAAATATCAACTTATTAAAACTTTTGTGACATCATACTACCTTAATTATAAAGCACGGCTAAAGACACGTGAAAAATTCGGTGCAGGCACGGACAGTTTCGAACCCGTTGGGGCTTCGAACCCTTCATCAGGATGAGTGATTAAGCGGATTTGTTCGCTATCTATATTTTTTCACGTGAGTTTAGTCGTGTTTTATAATTATTATTTTCTAAATAAACCAGTTTTTACTAACTTCAAATCTGGAACTCAACATTATGTCAACTGTAAGCTAACTTTATAAAAAAGGCGTCTTAAAAATGGATTTACTATCTTTGAGTTTTTACTACATGAAAACATACTTTATCTCTTTTTTTTTTCAAAGGTAATAAGAGAGACGACAACATGTTTTTGTATATGTATTTGAACAGCATAAACTGACGACTATAGTTATTATTGGTGCGCTCGACACATGCGTGAGACGAGGAAAATTTATAGGCCCACTTCTGGACTGTTGATATTATTACGATTCTAAAAATGTTAATCTATAAACTAGTCTGCCATCAGGGATAATTGGCACATTAGTTACTATATTATTTTAATATTAAAGGTAGTTAAATCCAACTATGACGACCATTAAAACCTACGCCATTTAAAGGCTAGTTATTCAGACGGAAGAGATTAGACCAATTATCTCTTCACACAAAACGATTCGAATTTTAAATTTAAAGAAAACGCCTTTTTCAATTATATTTTCAGTACTAATTATTTTTTATTGTTTAATACAATTAACTAGATTGAATGTGAATAATAAAGTCATTAGAGTTAATGTTAAATGTTATCTCTGGGAATAATCGCTCCGACACGAGGTTATCTTGTTAGATCGTATGGTCAATAGTTCAATTGCAAGATAATAGATAGAATTTCCGGTATTTTCCGGTTTTTTATTTATTATTACATTCTATTATCGTGGAGAAACATTCGTCTCTTGAACGTGTAGTATATTAATCTCGAAAATGTAGAACGGTTAGTGCGAAATCTGAACATAAAAGGTAGTTAGGTTAAAATGGAAATATAATATAGTTATGGTAAAATTTTCAGATTCCTCTGTCCTTCAATACTCTGCAATTTATACCGAAATTTTCTCTTTGCGTATTAACGTAGAGATTTTCTTTATAAAAAGTTTCTAATAGAAATGTATTAAATACTTAAATGAATATAAAAATTGTGCGAATATTACACAGTACGTTTGTTTTAGTTCCCTTGCGTACAGAAAAGTTAAATTAAGTATTTTATCGCTGAAATTTCGAAGTAATATAAATTCTGTCTCAGAAGAATTGATCCCGGAGTTTATACGACCATAATATCAGGTTTGTTTAGTCTAGCGAGACGGGAGACAATACTTACTTTATTGAGAAGTAATAGTCCAATTTAACCGGCGGAATAGCTGCTTCCGTCACACGATTCAAACAAAAACAAGAGATTTGACTCGTCAGAAGTTATTGCCTTGATATTTGTAGCTTTATTTACGAGCTACGAATTCGAAATATCGAAGATATATTTCTAAAATCAATTAAATTTGTACTAAAATTTTGCGCAGAATATTTTTGTACTTTTCAACTCTTGTATGTTTTTATGTTCTTGGTTCTCTAGATTTTAGCTTTTGTTTGCTGGCTACGCCAAAGATATAGTTTTAAATTGTGTACTATACTTAATTAAGCCATCAATGTTTGGAGATATGTAGATTGCTCAATCATCTAGATTAATACGTGAGTGATTGGTTTGATTATTACTGCCGCATGACAATCGTATTTCGCAGAACATCGTCTAATGGCCAATTAAATTACTCATCGTCTGACATGATATTACGCGAAACTATCAAGTTATAAACATTATCGTTCATTCGTAGACACAAAGAGTATAGTTATAGCTACTAAATCCTTGTGAGCGAGATGAATTTGCCAGATCAATGGGGGTAATCATGTGGTATGTCGTAATAGAAAGTATAGATTATGTAAAAGAGGATATGCTTAAGAAGGGGGTGAATTTAGATAGGGCTGAGAGAGATGTTTGGAAGAACAGCACATGCTGTGCCGACCCTTTATAGGGACAAGGGCAAGTTGATGATGATGAAGACAGAAAATATCATAACAAAGTTTTGCAATTGTAATCTTCTAATATATTGTTTATCTTCTAAGACAAGGTCAAATAACTATTGGTCCAACAAAGTTAAAAATAACCTAGAAAAAACAAAGACAAATGAAAATTTCCACGAATATCAAGTTCAGGTCGAACGTAATGTTTTATTTATAAGAACTAAAATTGAACGGGACGATAAAAGTGCTGTAAATTTCCATCTTATCTGCGTTCAAAGGAAGAGCGTCGAAGTTATTACGTAATGATTGCAGCCATTTTTCTGCGCCTGGCACCGGACTGACTGATAATTCAACATTAATTTCAAATAAAAATAGGGATTTATTTACCTTCTATTTTTTTTATCTCACTAATATTATAAATGCGAAAGTTTAGATGGATGGATGGATGTTTGTTAGAGTTTGTAGCCTAAACCGCTGAACAGATCTCGATGAAATTTGGCATAGACGTAGAGGATAGTCTGGAAGAACACATAGACTACTCACTTGCTTTTTTTTATTCCAGCGCGAGTAAACATTTCTTTGATAGTTAAGTTGCAAATATCTCTAAGTCTAAAATATAATTTCAGTAAGCTCTCGTCAAAGATGCTTAGCTCTTTATTTTTTTAAATAGTTAGCTATTATAATTTTTTTTTATTAAATCTCCTGTAATGACATAAACTGGTGTATTATTTTTTAAGATGTGATAAATGTTTGCTCAATAAAAACAAAATAATCTTCTTATGTATTAAAAGGAGCAAAACAATAATGCATTATGTATTTGCTTTCCGGGTATATTTTCATGGGATATATTCCATTTCACGCTCAGATAGTTATTCATGTTGTATATTTTCAGGATGCTGAAAGGTTTTTTGTAAATATATATGAACGCGTGTAATATGGAATTAAAATGTTCGTACTTATAACTGTATTAACATTTATTAGACAGCTTCTGTTAGAAATCATCATCATCGTCATCATCACCAGCTCACTATATGACCCCACTGAGAGGCTCGGAGCCTACCCTAAGTTAGGGTGACTAGTCCCTAGTCAACCACTCTGGCCAAGTGCGGGTTGGCTGACTTCATACATATCTTTGAATTTCTTCGCCGATATGTGCAGGCATCACGATGTTTTTCTTTACCGTAAGAACGTCGGGTAAATTATGTACATATGAAAATTCGAAAAATCTAAAGTCACATTGGTACATGGCGGGATTCGAACCCAAGACCTGTAGATTACAAGTCAAGTGCTTAAACCACTGATCCACCGACGCTCTTTAAATCTATTATTGTTCGAAAGAATCAATTTAGATTGGTTTATTCTTATAAATTATTTATAGAAATTTGTAGTGTCTTTGAAATTTAAAAGTATATAGAATCAATTATTAATAACATTGAAAAAGAAAGAACTTAATCCAGTTTGTGTTAAGACATTGTTTCTTACGTTATAAATAACACTACACCATACATACAATCTTATATGAACAGTCAAACAGAGAATAAATTGTGTTGGTATTGAATTTTTAAACTGAAGGCAAGTCTGCAGTCGTAGTTTGCAATGCTAACTCCAGAAAGTCCGCAGCAGCTAAGCCAATTGTTATGCAAATGTACTTCTTGAAAGAAACTTTTAAATTCTGTAAGTAAAATACATCTGGAATGTGTTTCCTTATATTGTTAAAATGTTTTAATTGTTTAGTTGTAGTTATGTTTTAGAGTTTGTTAAATATAGCTAGCCTTTAAATTGTTAAAACTTTCGTGAGACATATTGTTAATAATTATTTCACGACTGTCACTCACTTGTATTGTCCGGTGGCGGCACCGACTAGTTTCGAACCCA
>JAOCNA010000027.1:6011431-6023815 GCA_026546675.1 Papilio helenus | reverse complement strand
CAATGAACGCAAAACAAATTAAAATCAATACCACAATGCACTTAGTTTTAAAATTCATTTCGCGCCCGGCATGAATTATAACACTCAATAATATGGACCCGGATTATATATGTAAAAGGCAATAAATCCATCAGTCGGTAAAACCGTTATCACCACATTCGTCTAAATATATTGGTTAGTAGGCTGATAACGTACAAAGATATTTTTAAAGCACAAAAAATATTACATATTAAACCAATAAAGGTTTACGTTAGGAGTTTATAAATTGTTATAGTATTTTTACTATCACGTAGGTACTGTATATATAATAGTTAAGGTTGACGTTAAATAGTTTTAGGATTAAATAAAGTTTACAAGTACGAGTATATCTTACAGTTATAATAGATAAAACAAGTAGAGTAAACATAATCGTAAATAACAAAAACAAAAGTCGACAAGAACTAAACTTTTTTATGTAGGAATTCTTCACGTAACTAGAACAATAACACGAAATATTCAATAAGACACACACTTAAATCTTTTACTCTGTGCGAAACACGGTTATTGGACGTACGTTATTAATTTTTGATAAAATTTATAGACCTTACCATTTATCATATCAGAAAATACAAAGTGACAGATATTAAAAATACGATTGCAATATTTTACAAAGAAAATTTCAGCGACGCCAATGACACTGGATTTACAAACAATAATTCAATAAAAATTACTTGCGAGGGCATCGGACTTGTTATAAGTATACTATCAAAATATTACAGGCTCTGAAATCCATTATAAAGTGTAGTAAGTTTAGACTTTTATTTTTGTTAGATTTTTAATGGATGTTAATACTTAATCTTGATTCTTTTACGGTTATTATATTAAGAATCACTAACTAAATAAAATAAGAAATACCAATAAACTAACATACTTCATCGCTATCATTCATGCCAGTTTTATTGCATTTTAATATAATTTGAAGGTTATCTTTTAAACAACTCACCATATCCTTTCTTTATCACCAGCTGTCACGGGCAGCGTCGACAGATGTAAAATATCAGACATCAGATTACCATAAGATTGTACTATGATTTTCGTTCGATCTCTGCATATTTCCATATACAAGATAAACTACGTATTTGTTGGTTATCTGGGAAAACATTTGTAAAAAATAAATAAATATAAGCAAACCTCAAAGACGGATTTGGACAAAGAACTAAAACTTTTACTTACTAATGTTGAATATTTGGAAAGCAACAATATCCTAAACCTATTTCCATGCCATTTGTATATTTATTATTTATGCAAAAATACTATTCAGTTAGATTTTCAATTTTTTTTTTAGAAACTGTACTAAATTAAAAATTTTGACATAATGAAATGTTCCTTAACAAGACAGATTAAAAGAAGTAAAAAATGATGAAGTATAAATCGAGTTACCCCACAAGCCGGAAGGCGATTAAAAATGATTGTATTACTTTGAACTTAACAATGAACTGATTAAGTAAAGTTAACTTTATTAATTGTCCCTTTTCATTACTTAGATAAAACACTTTTGAATTTGTCTTCTGAATTTTAATTTACGCGTGAAGAGTGAATAGTATTTTTAAATCAAACATAGTTAATTATTAAATAGTTTCATCGGGTTTATTATCAAATTTTTTATCATTTTATAAGGAGTATTAATGTATTAAGTTTTCTAAATTACATTTTTGATAAAAAGCGATATATATGAGAGGTGAGCTGTAGAGTTACCTTTGGGACTGTGTATTCGTTTGCGTCAATCACGTTTTAGACATAATTAGGTTACTATTTTCTTTTAGTTCAAAGCAAAACTAAATGTTTTTTATCTATTCTTGTTTCAAAATATGTGTAATAAGAAATGTTACATGCTATCAAGATACTTAGGGGAGTTGCTCTAAATTGGTAAGATAAGAAAGACAAATATGTTTTTACATTTTTAAAACATTATTTTCATGTTCGCTGACTTCAAGATGGAACTTCTTTATCTTAGTCTTCGAGCGTCGCGATGCAAATCTGTCTTTCTGCTCCTGTTAAAGAAACATTGTATTACAACATTTTTAAGAAAAAAATAACCAATTCAAAAGCGTTTGTTAACACTGTTGTCATCATTAAAATCTTTAGTATTTACAAAATTAAGAATAAAAATCTTACAAGGGCTAAGCAAATTATTTCGTAGTACTTTTATTTATTTCAATAAACAAAAAAAGTGTAATATCTTTCTAACAAATCTTTTTGAGTAGGCTTAACTAAAAGGAGAGATTCAAAGTCCATTTATAAGCAATCAAACTGAAAGCATCTGTCTTAGCGGTAAATTAAACGTTGTCCCATCACTTTTCATGCTTCCTTTTTTAACAAATTTTGCAAATAAAGTTTCGTAGTTAAAGAACTTCTAGAACATTCTATTAGCCTGTACGAATTCAAATCGTGTAAAATTTAAAAGGCTAATACACTTTCTACTGAAAGCAAATAGTAATTCAATAAAAAGTAATGTTTTACACATTTATGAAAATGTAAAAATCCAATGAACGCAAAGAAACTTAAGTAAGATCAAATAAAGATTACTTATTTCAGCCGACGCTAGTGGGTGAGAAAATATATACATAAAGAGTAACCGCGATAAAGTCCGAGCGGCCTAAAAACTTTTTACGAGACCGAAACGCGTTTCACAAAATTGGATACTTTTCATCTATTGCTGTTAAGTAAGTGGTGCCGGCGACATTATCTCCATAAATAAATTCTCATAGGAAAAGATCTACGAGTACGAGGGACAAACACACGCGAGATGTGAGAACATTTTACACTAGATACTCCTTGCTGATTATCAGATACATTTAAAGAACATTTAGATGTTTTATACACTGATGAAGTAACATAATATCTACTTCAGTTCAGAACAGAACACTCAATCGTCTTTTAGTGAGCCCTTGTCTCTTTGTATGGTATTAGATATTATTTCGTTGTTATAACAAGAAATCCACGAAATTATTAGCAGTATGTTGTGAAAGGATAAAGGAAGAAAGTTCTCATCTCCTCTTATTCGTTTTATTTAAACGGCAACCCGTTTTAGTTTTGCATTAACGTCGCACATAAAAATATGTATGGTTTAGGTTAGTCCCCAATCAGCGAATATCTTATGATAATGAAATAGTGAAATAAAGCTTAAATGTTTTTTCATTTTTTACAAAAATATTAAATATCTCATCTTTCCCCAATAATAATATTTTATGAACAGTTATGTCGGAATTGATGATACCATTATGTTAATCGTAAATGCTCTTAAGTGTTATGATTTGTGACCCTTTTCGCCTTCATTATATTTTCGTTATCGTATTCATGCGTAAGGTGTCCCTCGTTAGTGCTAACTAGGCTTTAAAAATATTTATATAGTCGCTGATCGGCACGGTTTTGTACAACGTAAGTGTTTTACTAAAGTATTTTTTTTATATAATTATAATATTTGTGTTGTGCAGTGGTTAAATAACTTCTCCGCATTCGCACAAGCTAATATGACGATACTTATGAAGTACAGGGAAAAGATTAATAACATAAACAACGTAAGACTTAAGATTTAGGAGTTTTTTATTACACTAGATGTTGCGTCATATTCTAGTACGTTTATTAGAAACAAGCAGATCATAATTTTTCAACTATCTCTCTAATGTATCAAATTGGACGCTTCATTCCGCCGTATCTCAGACTTTTATACCCCAAAAAGCAAGACATGATAAATTTCGGATTCCGCGAGTGAATAAGATGCCAACGTTACGTGATATACAACCTTACCCTTTTCGCTTGAAAAAAATACTTTGTTGAAATAAGGCATTATCAGCCTACTTTGGTTTACCACTAGGTGCAAACCAGGCAATTATAAATATCTTTATATAGTAGAAGATAACAAAAGTGCAAGCCACCAATTGTTATAACATAATAGCGAAGTAATAATTACTGTTACACGTCTCCAAGAAGTTATAAGGTAGCAGGTATTGCTCACCTAACAGGGGAAAGGACGTACAGGGAAAAGATAAAACCCTTCTGAAATGCGTTTCTAAACATTACCAAACTTTCAAACTTGGAATGTTAATCAAACAAAAATCAGTGCTGATTCTACATCTCTGCTAAGCTGTTCTATTTGAAATGTCAAAATATCATTTCTTTGCTTCAAACTCGAACTAAAGCCATTGGAACATTTGATATGTATGCACGATAGTTCGCGGGGACAGAACCCATTTCCGGAATTGGGTGTGTTTCCAGTGCGATATTTTTAAACAAACTGTGTCATCCGACTTTGACCAAAGGTATAGTGGGGCAAAAACACTTTTTATATTTTACTTTTAAAAATATATGTAGAAATTTGTAAGTTAAGTAAGGGTTCGTGGTTATCAAAAAGGACAATATCTTTTGAATGAAGATTTATTTGTAAATCATTTTAATCATAAAATATAACTTATTATAGGATAATTTAATTATGTTACAGTACTATATCATTATTACATATTTTGTTGACGCTACATATACAATCTAATATGTTTTTTCACTATAAGTCTCCTCATATAAATATTTATTTTACAATATCGAAAATGAATAAAGTTGAAAATGCAATAAAAATATAAATATTTTAAGAAAGTTGTAAATGTTAGCAATAGAGCTACATCTGTAATAAAAAAACTTCTTTTCTTGTGAACATGTGTTTTAAAACAAAGATTCACATCAATCAAGAAAAGATCAAAGACGATACTAATTTTGTGTACATTACATCTATTTTTAATTTCTGTTGGACAGTTATAGTTTTCAGTATGTAGTTGATAAAAAGAAAATACTCGTTAGTTTTGTAATTTTATGATAAGTGTTATATTTCAGTAAGAAATCTTATACGTATTAACATTAGAACATTTCAATATTTATCGAACTGCTTTTCATACTAAGGCCCTGTCCCACAACTGGCTGATAGAGGCTCAGATAGCTTAAAAATGACGTCACTGTCAGATAACAAAATCCGCTATTTCCATCATATATTTTACAAGTTGGACTGTTATCAGACAATTTACAATTTGGTGGGATAGGCCCTTAACCTTTTAATATATCACTGTTATATAAAAAAAAATGATGACGTATCTATAATCTAATAGTATTATAATTGTTTAAGAAAAAATAAACACTTTAATACGGTTGTAATGTAATTTACATTATGATTTCATGAAGTGAATGAAAAATTATTTATCTCTTAATGGTTTTGATAACCTATGACATCAAACTACTCTTAATTTTAAAACGTGAATATTTCTAGCATATGATTATGACTTCTGCTATATGAAAGTATATATAAATACTATATACAACATTTAAAACTTAGTAATACGAGTACAACAACCCTAAACCAAACCAATAATCGACATAACCTAAACTTAAACTTGTTACATCCACTTATAAATTGTTTGGGTTGTTGCCACTTTACAAGTTGTTCAAATCCGAACAAGATTACTGACAACTTGCTTATATAATAGGGTTATGTTACATGTTACATCAAATGTTGACTTAATTCAAAATATTTACACTTGTAATTTATTTTTTGTATTTCTTAATACTTCATAAATTCCATAATACAATAGGCATTCAATATTTTAAGATTGTCGAAATTAATATTTAATAATCAATAATGTGTTAATAAAAGAAATCTTCAATGAATAATATTTGAAGTTTTTTTAACTGGAGTTATAACATTTCTTTGCGTCTATTTACATTTTTATTAATATTAAAGTACATAATGATTATGCTAAAATATACAAATACATTTTTACAAGCAATATTTAAACTAAAAGTATACAATGACTAGGTACTCCATTTCAAGTAATATACCGACAATGGCAACATTTTAAAATGAAATAATTTGACCTAGAATTAAGCACCATATTATAATTATGTTATTTTTTAAATTTATGTATTTTATATATTAAACAATGATCCCATACGATAGCATTATAACTAAAGAAAAATATTTTAAAGTTTAAAATCCTTTTAGATTCAGTTCAAGATTTTTCACATGGTTTTAAATGGATCAAGTTTACTTTAACCGATTATTATTATTTTTTTAAGAAGTTTTTTTTACCACCAATAAATGCATAATAATGGAAACACTGGATGTATAAAGTATCAACACTCACTTGTTTTAGTTTGCGTTCACTTCGAAACCGTCAAATAGTTCTTTTCACCGTAAATATTTCTATATAAAACAGGTCAATAAAATAATTGACAGTACATAATTTGTACTACATCCATAATATTTATATGGATACATTTGTAGTAGAGTTCATAGATATGTGACAGAGGTGGCAGGGCCGGACTGTGACTGCTACGCTTTCCTCACAGTTCCCAGTTCCGAAGTCCTGCGCTGCGGCGGCAGCAGCTTGCGGGCGAGCCGCCTGAAAGTGTTGCGGAACTGCCTGCTCATGCTGCAGTACAGCACGAAGTTCACGGCAGACCCCACCAAGGCCATAAGATCCATAACCTCACCTGTGGAGAGAGTAAATCTTAATTTGTATTTAATTCTTATAGAATGTTGAAGTATGATTTATTAAAATGAAGTGTCCTTGTTCTACTAATAAGTAAATGTAAATTATGTTAGCTTTATGAAAGTTCACATTTTAATTAAAATAGATATTGCGCGATTTCTAGACTAAACAGTTGTTCGAAGGAATATTTTGTGATTTACAAAAGAAGGTCGTGATATTTTAACGAAATCTGGACGACTGTAATAATGTTTCAATTAGTTGAGAACTTGTTAAGAAAATTCACTTATTACATTCCCGTAGTCGTTTGTCTTCGCAGAAATAATTTAAGAGAGAAAAAGTTAGAAGTATAATTGGTAACTATGACTTTTTATAGTACATTTTAAAAGAGATATAGGTACAACGAAAATATTAATAAAAGATAAGTATTTTTACATTCGGATTTGTTCATTGAGTAATACATCAGGAAGACAGAAAGAAATTCTTTTGTCAACTCTATTCATTCTCAATGTGAATACTACAAACTAAAATGGGATATCTTATTTAAAAAAAGCATTCATGGTTAGCATAAATCAATATATTTTAGTTATTAATTAACGGTAACTCAGGCAATACACTACGTGACTCTCATTTGATTGAAATAAAAGTGTTAACTAACGTTACCAAAATGTTTTACAAAATATAAAATTCAGCGTTAATTGAACCAACCAATTCGTTCGCAAACAAGCTGCCAATCCATACAAACCGATGAATATTATCGTAACGAAACACGTCAGCGATTCTGAATATGAAGCACTCAAATTACCTTAACATTCCGCGTTAATTACTGTAATTGACAAGTACGAAAAATTATATAAACACATATATAGATTAATGGTTGAGGTAAAGTTATAAGAAATTAGGCTATGTTGACCTAACTTACCAAATGAGTAGTAACATTGTTGAAAAAGATGTGGAGCTATTGCGGTTAGTAGACCAAACAATGCTTGCGGCAGCTCTGTAGCTAGGAAGAGCCCTAGTAAAGCGACGAGCATTCTCGTTGTACGATCCGTTCGTCCACCGGTACTGGCGGCGCGTTTACCACCACTGGAGTCTTCTTTTAGTCGTGCTTTTTCAGCCTGCATTATATCAGTAATAAAATTCATCTATCAGTGGGTTTCAAACGGCGTTAGCCTTATATTAATACATATATAAGTGTTAATGCAGTGGAAACCCACCGTAAGTAGTTACGTGAATGTACACGACAAAGGGCAGACAAAAGACAGACTAGAGACTTTTGTAATTACATTAAAAATTAATTAACGTATAAATTAAATTGACAAATAAGCGTAGTGCGTGTGTGAGCGTTGCGCGCTGTAGATAAAATTCCTGGATAATAAATAAATATTACATTTATTATTTTTCAAAACAAGTCATCAAAGTCATTTAAAAAAATAAAACATTACCATAAAACTTAACGGACATTGTAACAGATGTTTAGAATGGTAATTTTGTACAGTCAGCAACAAAAGTACCTACATGGTAATTATCCAGACTTTCCTGAACCTTTTTCCTTTTCCCTTTCCTGAACAATCCAATATCTAAATTCAAGTTGTAAAATTGTCAAATTTTGATAATAACATACTGATACTTAATAAATTTTATGATCCAATTGACGCTGACTGTACCTGTTAACGATTTAAAAATGACATATTCTAACTAGAACAAATTGAGGAAACCTAATTTCCGGTACACCTGATACTCTGTAACAGGGCTCATAAATACGAGCCCTAATACGATATAATGGAAAATACATATATTACAAGTACATATAATAGCAATAGAAAAATGTATTCAACCTAAAAGGTTGCTTGTAAAAAAAAACTAGTTATAAGTATCTCTTAAGAATGTTTTCGTTTCTTCAGTTGTATAGATTTTTTTATAAGTTCAGAAATAAATGTCTTTGACATTAAACAAGCAGTAACTCATTGTCAATTATCTCTTTACAAACACAAAGCTTTATTTGTTTCTGTTTTATTTTAATTGGATCATTGTATTGAGGCGATGAAACATAAAAGGAAAATAATTGTGACAACTTTTGTAGGAATCACGTATTTGTAGAGACATGGTAGAAAATGCGACAACTAATATATTATTATTATAAAAGTATTTACAAATTACCTCGTTCGTTAAAAGTGCTGATTTTTTCAATAATTTTTGTCTCCTTCGGTCACTTGACTTCATTTTAATGATGAGACAGACGCTTAAAATTGACAATACTATACAAGGTATAAGTTTGATAAATACGCTATATATCCAGAATATTGCTGTTAACAAATCCTCGTTATTTGTCATTGTTATTGCGTATTTTTTATCATAATCTTTCGACATGCTCATCGAAGTCTCATTTAGTTTTATCGTGCCAGTTTCATTGTTATTCTTGTTAGGTATTTCTTGTATATCCATAGCGAAGTAAATAGGAAGACACATTATAGGACAAACGACGTAAGCAACAGCTATAGCCAAATTTGTGTTACGTTTATTACAAAGAAGTCTGTTTTTCTGCGGAAACTTGATAGCGATGTATCGCCATATCGCAAGAGTGATAGTTAACCATATTGATATAGTATGAAAAGTCTGACTGAATATGGAATGGAAATAGACAAAGACGGCCCATCCGTACGAGTTTCGATGTAGTTCGGAGCCGATGGTCGTGTAGATGTGCAGAGCGAGAGGTATGTAGTCGAGCATGACGAGGAGGTCGGCCACGGCGAGGGCGGTCAGGATGGAGTTAGTAGATGAGATCATTTCCTTTCGACTCAGTACAGCGATATTAACCGAGTTGGCTGCAGAGCCGAGCAGGCAAATAATGAGCGCGATGTAGCCGTGCACTTTTATATAGACTCGCTGGAACTCTCGTCCCCCGGGCACGCAGTAAGCCTCCATAATGTCTGTCGTTGCATTCATTTTTTCTGCTCACTGAGTACTTATGTTGTCTGTTGTTTTTAGTTCAATCTTCTACTCATTATCTGTGAACAAAAATAAAATAATTTATTGCCAATTAATTAGTTCAATGACAAACTTTTAATACTGATTATAACACTGAAGGGACGAACGTAATATGTATTTTAAACATTTTGCGCTCTTTCTTTATGAATTTTTAGCTAAAACCTCTGACCGTACAGGCCATATGGATTATCGTGGGGACTTACGGTAGCTATTAACGTTAAACTTGCATGTTGTTAATGGACAGAATCCGGGGCGTAGCGGGGTCGCGCTAACAAAGGTAACTTCCCAGTAAACGATTAATCCACTACCGCACGTAAAAGTAAGTAAGGCAAACGATTTATGAACGTACGACACCCTCCCTTTTAAAAGACATGGTATTACCATTATGACTCTTAATTACCAAAAGAATAACCTATTTTTAATGTTATAAATCTTAATGAAGATTAATAAAAACAGAAGCTTACCTACTTCCGCGCTTGTACCCATAAATCAACTTTTTTATTTAGAATCAGGGCATCATTTGTGTTAAGATGAAATATTGTAACCTCGATTATTCTATTTTTCGAACAGTGTTCTATTTTATGACGCATATAAGTAAAATGAATATGTATTGTTGCATTCATAAATACTTTCGTTTGTGTAGCAACAGGTCATTGAACCATATGGCCTTCAGAACCACTTATCATATAATGTTATTATATTGTTATGTTTACGTTTATTTTCATTGAGAAAAATTTAAAATAAAATATATGTTACAACATAATGCATGCAACACAAACATCAGTACTAGTATATTTTTATAAACACAACCTCGAAAGAAACATCTCGCAAACGAACAAGATATGTACATCGAAAGTAAATTGCTAATAATTCACTGTTGCTGTTCTGCTAAAAAATTCAGAAGCTAGTTATAACACATAAACTAGGACAGTTGACAACGCTTTGAGCATTAAACAATAATATCGTTTCATCATTAACCATTTAATAAAGGGAATACTAATGAGATTTCGAAATATGTTAACATACATACGAAACTTTAATAATATAATATGCATGAAAAGGCCAACCAAAGTTTCTCCCAGATTGTAAGAAACAAAGATCAATAGAAGGGTCCAAGAGGCCACAATAACAAACAATCAAGCCCTCACTATTGTTTCCAAAACATTAACTATTTGAAGGGTACGGGAATTAGCTGTTTCTATGTAACTTTCTTAGATAGTTTGACTTATCGTTACGTATAATAGATTAACGTTATAACTTTTACATATATGGGTAATTATTGTTTTATTCAGAAAGTTATTTTAAAAATTTGAAATTGCGGAAAGCTGCAACATGGCCGACGCCAGATACGTTGACATGACTAAAACATTATACTCAACTCTATCATTTACGATACTCAGCCATAAAAAGATTACAGAAGAGATGGATGGAACCTGTCACGACTTTCTGATATGAAGAATACGATTTAAGAAGAAGTAAACACAGAGTAAAATATTTCTTTACAATTTTAGATTCTATGTTTTAACATTTTTCGTAAATTAAGCCTCTATTTATAATTTACACAAAAAATTATGCAACAAACAATTAGCTATTTTAGAAGAGAGGCATCTGGTATCTTTCGACATCAATCTTAATGCTATTCTCGATGAAGACTGCGCGAAATATCTAAAGAAAACCTGAAATTATAATACCTACCTTTTGGTGGAAAACTGCTAAACATAGTTATGGACTAAATTTAACTTTACACTAACATTAAACGGTCATTAACTGCGACCAGAATCGAGGTTTTATTTAAAATCTACACTAATACTGCTTAGTTTTGGAATACAAGCTAACCTAAAAAAATCTGCAGCTTTGAAAAGTATTCATCGTCAGCTTGCCCTTGTCCCATTGGAGGGTCGGCACAGTATGTGTTGCTCTTCCATACATTTCAGTGATAAGTAAGTGAATATATAATTGAATGTAATGAATTTCTTCAGTAACAACTCGTAGGAAGGTTACTTTAAGCACTATAAGTGAAAGCGGACGAGGTTAAGGAAACGTTTGATGTGAACTCCGCGACTAGACTTCGACAATCAACGTCGGTTTATTCAATTTTCAATCCGTTTCAATCCCTATCGTTCTAAAACCCGAACAGATCGCAGAGTTTCATGATTCGGTGGGCAAATAACATTTGTAGAATTTAAGCAATTCGGCAATTAGCATTTGCGCCAAATAATATATCAGAAAAAGAATTGACTCATGTTTGATGCAATAAACTGAGTGACATACCTTCTCAAGCCTTTGATTGATATAAATATCAAGTTGACACGTAAATCGGTTTGCATATTTCTAACATTTTCTAATCAAGACATGTCTATTTCAAGTCTGAATTAAATATTATATTATCGTAACTATAAATAATCGACACAATCTCCGCTGACGAAATCATCAAAGACTTATTATTATACTGAAATTATTTACTGCGTAATTTAAATCTAATACGCTGTATCGTTACTCTATTTTAATGGATAAACAGTAAACGTATTTTATAACATCCGACCTTTATATTAAATGTTGTCCGTAGCTATTTTCGTATACGGCTGTAATCATGTTTGAAGATTAACAATTTTATGCAAAAAATATCGAACGCTTCATAATGACCACGATTTCTAACTGTATCTTATAGAATGAATGATAGATGTTATTTATTATTTTCTACATATAATAGACAAAATTTGCCATAAAAATATTCCTACATTTTCATTAAGTTTAGGCGGTACGTGTTGATAACATTATAATTAAAACGCCAACTATATATAAATAAATATCTTTAAATATCATACACGGTGCGATGTGGCTCTCTGCCGATATGTATGGCTACCTCGTAGCGCTATCGACGCTGATCCTC
>JAOCNA010000027.1:5974556-5987136 GCA_026546675.1 Papilio helenus | reverse complement strand
ACTAGTCTATACTAATATTATAAAGAGGAAAGATTTGTATTTTTGTATGTATTGAAATAACTCAAAAACTACTGGGCGGATTTTAAAAATTCTTTCACCGTTAGAAAGGCAATTTATCTGTGACTAACATAGGCTATTATTTTTTTATAATTTCACGGGAACGGGGACGAAGTCGCGAGCAACAGCTAGTATCATATATGTGAATGTTAAGATGGATGTACGTTAGTGTTACTACTAATTAATTAAAAATCTCAGTATTTTAATTGAAAAGCAACGAGAAGACAGTTTCAGACAATTTCATATTCCCAGAAATGATAGCTTTTACAATATTTTGTAATAATTTAATTCAGTTATTTCAACTCTTGTTACCAACCACATAAAACACGCTATAAGCCAGTCAGTAATATACGTGCTTACATGCGTGTTTTATTTCACTTGAACATACCTGTTTATTGGCTTCGAACCGACTTCTTCCAATTTTATAGCTCTCTACCGCACAATATATTATCAGCTCAAACCTTTAGTAATTACTTTTAGTAATTAAAAAGGTTTTTAACACGATAGAGACTGGTAGTTAAGAAGCCAGTAAACAATGTTCAAGGGAAGACTACGGTATTACTTAAAGTGATTTGCCATCGGTCATTTAGACATAGTATAGACGGACAAAGATATCTAACTCGATGGGTGTAAAGCAGCCTCAAAAAGGAGTACATCGGCAATAATGGATGTTTTAATTTGTAATAAATAAATCAAATAATATCACGATCAAGAAATAAATTCACATAAATGCACGCCATCTAGTGGTGAATATCCTATACTACAAAAATAATAAATCACATTAGACAATGGGCATAAGTCAAACTAAATTATGACAACTTACTAACGCTCCCTGTCAAAGTTTCTTTTGTTATGATGATGTTATACAATTCCTAACAGAACTAACAGTATCTCGCTTAACGACAGTTATTCTTGTCCGAAAAAAAATTAACTATCTGAAAATGTTCAAATTGGACTTAAACGTTGGCTACAATTTTTAGTTTTTATTACCTTAAAGTGGCGCTGCAAAGTGGTTTATGTAAGGAATATTAAAACTAAAGCATCACTTACAATGTGTCTAGACGTCGCTACGTTAGCACGGAGGGGATTTTAAACTTTGCATTTCATATATATGTGTTGATTTTCAGCTTCAATTTTAAAGCCTTTAAATTTTTAGTTAAAATAAGGAATGACGTAGCAAGACTCATTTACTATGCTACTGACGTTCGTAGCTACGACAGAAGTTTGTAGCTAACGTGCGCTACGACGTCAATAGAGCTACGAAATTTATACCCAGTCCTGAACTTAAAATGTATCTTTCATGTTTTTAATTTTAATATTGAAAAAGAGATTGTAATTATTCTACATTTATGTTATTGAACTGGCTTTTAAAATGAATTGTCCCGTTTCATTAAATAGCCTCATTCTGTTTCTATATAGAAATATGAAATGAAACAATTTTGTGAATATTTGTAGAACTAATTATGTCGCGAGTAAACGAGGGTCGTGTCTTAATTGTCCTCGTCTGTATTTAGTGTTGCCAATATTAAAAAATAACCCTTTTTAATAAATCGTTAATTTTAACAAAATATAAATATGACACATGAAAAAATTGAAACCAAAAAGTGTGATTTAGAACATTCTATATATTACAAACAAGCGTTGAAACAGAACAAATGCATTTCCATGTATCTGGTAATACTACAGCGCTTAAAGCGCGTTTTTTCGCGCAGCGCATTTTGAGCTCTGGATGAACGAAATTAGAGTGATTTTAAAGCATTTGTATGAGCATGAGATGTAAATAATCATTTATCTTACTAATATTATAAATGCGAAAGTTTAGATGGATGGACGTTTGTTAGAGTTTGTACCCTAAACGGCTGAACAGATTTCTATGAAATTTGGCACAGATTTAAAGGATAGTCTGGAAGACCACATATGCTATATAAACTTTTAATTTTCTTAATTCCACGCGAACATAGTCGCAGGCGAAAGCTAGTAACAATATAAAAGTAAGCCTTAGGAGCTGAGTGGTATAGTATTTTCTTTCAGTGAAAGCAATATTTTGGAGAAAATTATCGAAACTATTAAATCAGAATTATTATATCGCCAAAAACGACAACTGGATTTGGATGCAGAAGAAATACTTCAATTACTGGATGAAGCAAATGTGAACAGAAACATAATAACGGTTCCCAACCAATGTCCTGCTGGATACAGGCCCGATATATTTGGAATTTGTAGGCCAATATTTGATTAAGCCCTTTGGAATTATATCTGATACAAAAACATTAATGTTAATAAATATTATTCAACAAAAATGTGTTCTTTTTTTTGTTTCTCTCTATTCCAATGAAACTTCAAAACAATTGTTTATCAATCTTTTCTACGATTTCTTTTAAAAGCCAATGCTTTACAACCCTCCCCCTAGTTAAACTGTACCGTAATTCTATCATATTTCCTAGTAGATGCGTAGATGCTATAGATTTTCATTTGGAACAATGGAAGGGTAGACACTTTCGTATAACCGGGTATCTATTTAAATAAAAATTGCGTTAACAAGTGCTACTATAGTCATACATTGTGTAATAGTAATAATAGGTAACTAACAATTTTAAAAACCTAGGATTGTATCAAAATCGTTAGATCCACGTTCCTTAATGTTGCTTCCTATAGGAAGTTGTTTATCAAATCTTGCAAACACACATGTTGTATACGGTGTACATAGCGGTGGATGAAAAGAAACGTTAAAAAAAGAAGAACCAGCAATTATTATTTTTAAATGTTTATTTATTTATATACCATTTAATAATTTAATATTTTACATACTCTTTGAATATTTTATTAAAAAAAACGGAATTTTTAGACGAAACGGCAGTTGTCATTTTTACAATTTTTCGTTATCTGTTGTCCTTGCCAACTAATTTTGCCATCAGCAGTCTTATTTTGTTATTTTGACATAATATAATTATTTTCAATAAATGTAATTTCTTTAAGTGATTCGTACGGTTCTTCCTGTTGCTTTTAAATGTTTGGCCTATTAATTATCAAGGAATAGGTGCAGTTCAAAGCAGTATGAATGTAAAGAGATTTAACAGAAGGCATTTTAAGGGAACCTTTCATATTCGCTCATGAGATGTGTAAAATTACAAACCTGTGATACAAAATAAACAATAATGTCGGAAGTAAAAGGAACTAAGGCTTTAGAATTATGGTGCAAACGATTGGTAAAAGATTGTCCTAATATACAGATTGATAATATGACAACATCTTGGAGGAATGGAATGGCATTTTGTGCATTAGTTCATCATTTTCGACCGGATCTCATGTAAAATATTATTATTAAGTTCTATTAGTATTCTACATTTGAACATCTTATAATTTATTTGCGAACTTCTTTTAGTGACCTTTCCAAACTTAAACCAGAGAATATATATGAAAATAATCAGCTAGCTTTTAGCATAGCAGAAAAACATTTAGGTATTCCTGCTTTGTTGGATCCTGAGGATATGGTTGAAAATGATGTCCCAGACAGATTGTCAGTATTAACATATTTGTCTCAGTTTTACCAGCGTCTTAGTCACACAGGTGAGTGACTCATTATTAAAAAGCTATATCAATTATTTGTATCTGGACAATTTTTGTAATAAAAAAATTAAACAAGTCTTAAGGTGGAGTGGTAAATATTATTAAGTGAAAAAAAAAGTGCACCATTTTGTATTTGACCAGTTCAGCAATTAGCTATATCATAAGTTTCTTTTGCAGTAAATACTAAAGCCTCTGAGAGTGAGCCAAAGGCTTCATCTCCTACATCTAAGCATCCAGTTGTAAGTATATCTATGATTTTGTATAATGCATATAGAATGTTTCTTTTTGTGTCTGCTTTATTTGGCACTATTCTTTTGTGTATGTGCAAGTTTTTACTCTATTCTATATCCTAGATTCCTTTACTCTGTAATCACTCTTGTAGACTCCTATAAGATTTGGAAAGACAGGTCTTGACAAATGTGCTGCATGTGGATTGCCTGTCTATTTGGCACAAAGACTGATGGTGGATCATAAACTTTACCACAGAAGATGTTTCCGATGTTCAAAGTGTTCTGGCCACTTGAACCCAAAGAATTATCAAGTAGATGATACATCTGAGTTTTGTTGTGACACTTGCAAGAATGAAAAGAATTTCAATTCAACAAAGATTTTCAATAATAATGACCAGATGGGAATGCTAGCATTTAGTGGAGATGCAAGTGATTCTAAAACTGACATATGTAATGAGGAGCAAGTAAGTCAAAGACATAAGACCAGGCCACTGTCTATATTAGGTGAGCATTTAATACTATCTTGTGCCTTTCAAATTGCATGTTACTAAGAACTTCTATCAACAGCATCTTATGTTTGTTTTTTCATTTATGTTTACATGTGTTAAACATTTCCTATATCATTTTGTACGGTAACAATCTTAAAAAATGTGATGAAAAACTGATTCTACATGCTCATTGTCATACGACATTTAACAATTGTGAGAAAAGAAAACATTTTTCAATGCATGTGTCTTGTGTTTGCACATTTTATTGCATCATTTTGTATGATTAAAGTTATATACCATTTGTAATCTCCATGTAGATATTTTTTTTTTACAAAATATATTTTTTTAATAATGAAAAATAATAAAACTACAGAATTTGTGAAATTATCAATTAATAAAAGAAGATGTCCCTTAATCATTACTAAACTATTTGAACTTAATAATATTACAATTACTACATTAATCATCCACATTTCCGATTTTGTCTTTTGTATATTTATATGTTTTAGGCATTCATTTTGGATAAGATATTCACATAAGTCTCACGGATTACTTATTTTTTGTTTATTTCCTTTTTACAGATAAAATAAGCATGTTTGAAAAGAACGTAGAAAAAGACACAAGTATTGATCATAAATTAGCAAATATTAGTTTAAAAGATTCCACTAATGATAAGCCTAAAGTAGATAAATCCTTAGATATTGAAAATAGCAGTAAAGAACAAAGTTTTTCTTCTAAAGTCGATAATATGGAAATCAACAAATCAAATAATTTGAATGATGATGTAATTAGTTTAAATGAAAGTTTTTATAAAAAAGTGCCTGATAATCTATACAAAAGCAATATAAATAAATTCAATTTTTTACAAACACAACTGGCAGAAGACAATTTTAAAACTGACACAGCCTCAAATAGCAGTGAATTTGTGGAAAACAAACTCAAACACCAAGAACCCGAACATGATGAAATAAAATTAACAACTGATGATAAATCTTCTATTTATGATGACAAATTAAGTAAAAAACTAGAAGAACCTAAGGAAGAAAGTAATATAACAGATGATAACAGACTTGCTAAATCTAATCTAAACATATCTAGTTCTAATACATCTACGACGCTAGAAACTAACAATACCAGTAAAGATGATTCTCAGAAAAGTATAAGTGTACCACCAAGACGAAAAAAACATAACACAACAACAGATAAAGGTACAAATGGAATAAAAAATGAAGTACCAAATAAGACTATTGTAAAAAATAAAGAATATCCGGATTACTTGAACCCATTTTCTGATGACGAGGATGAGAAGGTATAAAGCAAGTTTTTAATATTAAAAAAAAAGTTTAACTCCAAGGAATAAATTAATGAATACAAATATTTCCAGGTAATTCCGAAAGAAGAACCAAGACAGTTAAGTACTAAGATAGTTAGTACGAACCCTTTCGGAAGTAGTGAGGACGAAGATGAAGTACCATCAGTTCAAATGATTCCAAATACACAAGACAAACATTTACAAACCCCAATGTTAGTATAATAATCACATTTTATAATTATTTTGTACAGTTTTTAACATATATCTTTTTTGTATCATAGTTAACTCGTAATATATGAGCTACATTTTTTTTTTCATTACAGAAAAAGACTTGTTGTAGCACAAAACCCCTCCAACCCTTTTTGGTCGGATGGAGAAGAACCATCGTCTGATGAAGAGACATGTCAAAGAAGGTAACTTTTTTTCTCTTTTTAATTAAAGGTATTCCTGCCACTCTTTTATCATTTTCTCTTTAAAAAATACGCGATTTATATTTAAATACAAAAGAAGCATGAGTTCCCAAAATTTTAATTTATAATTTTTTTAATAATATCACTTGTAGTGTTATAATTACACTTTACTTCGTTTTCAATATAAGAAGTTGATCTTCCAGGGCATTTTAATGCCCAGAAATAACAAAATGTGCAATTTTTGATGACGCAAGCACATCACGTAACACGTGAAAATATTAATTAGCCATGATTAAAATAAATTGTTTTAAAGATGTTATCTGTAGATTTCGTGACAATGCATTATTGATACCCGCTATCAAATCAATTATGATGCAAATAAGTACAAAACTTGTGAAGATCGAACACATCGGAATAACTACATAAACAAATTGTTTATTGAAGTATCATGTTTTTAAAAAATATTATGATCCAGATGTAGGTTACGTCCAGAGGTTAAGATATATAAAATAGTCCAAAAATCTAATTATTACAGTTCCAATTTGTATAAATCATCAATGGCGACGAGTACTCCAAATCTACCATCAAGTACTCCGAGACGTAAGAAGCCTAAAGCGCCCGCGCCCCCGCCCGCTATCTCCGTAAGCGAAGCACAAAAACCGGACAGGAACTCCATGTCCGTCTCTATGGACGATGTTGCCAGTATATCATCACTAAGCTCCCACACTTCTACAGTTTATTCTGATCAAGTAAGTTTAACAATATTTAATTGATGCTATCTAGGTTTTTTCAAGAAGCGCCAAGAATTTTATCTTTATCAATATGTAGTATCAATTTCCGATCAAAACGAAAGATATGTAAAATTATTTTTTAAATCAAATACTTTGATAACTTTAAGGAAAGCGAAAAAAATTTATTGAGAATCTACTCGTGATATACGAGTGATAACAGATGTCTTGTCCATACATATGCATTTATTTATCTCTCTAATCCGTTAGTTGTATCTGACTTCTTAAAATAATCATTTTTAACGTATAATGGAGATTAAAAATGTTATTATATTCATTGAAATAATATTTTACTCAACTAAACAAAGTTTAACTACGTTTTTTATGTCGTGAAAGTACGAACGTTTTGGTGCTTCGACGCTTACATTAAAGATTCCACAACTGTAATGTTGGTGCGTGACTAGACGATCAATTTCATACATTTATTAATTTTACATACCGAATGTACAAACATGTACAGTTCCGCTTGACGCTAGCTGCTAGCTGTCTGTAGGAACCGTTATCATACTGCTTGAAAATATTAATTTATCTTAAAAATAAATGGATTAAATCTACACTTGATTACAAAGTAATCGTGAAACATTTGGGTTTTTTGTTATATACTATTTATATTATAATTAATCGATAAAATATTTAGAATACAAGATGTCGTCGAAATATAGTATACCCATACATTCTTCACATTCCAAAAACTAGTCTCAGTGCAGCCGCGGACAGCTAGTATGTTATAAAACATTTGACAAGATTTGTATCGTTTGTGTATTCTAAAAACATTTAATAACCGATACATTTATTCCAAAATGGACTACCTACAATTTGTAAGCGCGCTTTGTTACCCAACGTTTTTATGTCGAAATTGTATCTATACAACGTTGTGTCCGGCCGTTGATGGCTTACAACATAATCGTACATTCTGACAATAACCTTGAAGTTGACAATGCATAACAATAACTTTTTGGTAACAAGGGCACAATACGCTTAGCATTTATTGTCAACGCAATTATCGTCTCGTTAGATGAAATCGTAAGTCACGTTTGCTCCGCACCTGATCATCTTACAAAGGATATTTCAGCTATCTATAGAAAGATACGTGTGCATATCGGCACAGAATAATGGGAACAATAAATATTAGTGATCACACATATGATGTCAGATGTGTAACGTGAATGCACAAGGTAATGAAGGCACTGTCAGTATTTATGTATTTTAATTATCCCGTACACTAATTCCCTTGTAGTAACAAAAGCATTTTAACCGTTAAATAAGTTATCGATAGGGACTAATTTAAAATCAATAGAATATAATTTTTCAGTCTTCTGTTTTTTTTTATAGAAATCAATTGGTACTATAACTCCTAAATCGAAAAAGAAACGTCATGCGCCGACTCCACCAGACAGTCTTTCAACTCTCTCAGGATGTGGAGCCGAGTCAATGGAGAAAGGTGTTGACACGTCTGGTACACGTAGCGTTGCTTCAGATGGTGATTACTTCTTTTATCTAATTTAATTACAGATTTCTTTTGACCAATATGTTCGAAATAAACTTACTGCCCTGGCGCAACTACCGAAAGTGGGTTTTGGCCTTGGACACGAGAGATCCTCAATGTCTCCTGTCTATCGGTTTTAGCTCTTGCAGCTTGTGCCAGATCTGGACTAAACTGGTGTTTATTAAATTCAAATGTATATCTGCTTAGTTTCTGTGTTACGAGCTTGAGATTGTGTACCACGTGCAGTTAGTAAGAAGGTTCCCCTGGCAGAGTTGGTGAGCGTGTGCCGGCGGGCGAAGGGCCCGGCGCCGGGGCTGCCGCTGCCGGCGCGGCGCGCGGTGCGGCTGCAGCTGTCGGGCGAGGAGCTGCAGGTGCAGCTGGACCTGCTGGAGACGCAGCAGCTGGGCCTGGAGCGGCAGGGCGTGCTCATCGAGCAGATGATACGTGACAAGTGTGAGGGTAATTACTGCGCACTGCACCTTTTTATTATAAACTATTTACAGCAAACATTTATTTTTATTTTTTTTTTATTTTGTGCAAAACATACATTTTTGTTGAGTATACAAAAACAAAAGAGTGTCTATGTTTACTTTATGTTTGCTGTTTTTAATTTTCCTTGCACTTCTCTCTTTTCTTTCTCGGTGTTGGTCAATTGATTATTGGATTTTAATGACATGTTTTTTAATCAAATATTTTCATTACAAGATTTTGTGTTGTGTACTTTCAGGTGACGAAGCGGTGGCGGTGCCTCAGGAGGAAATCGAAGACTTGGTGATACAGCTGTGTGAGCTCGTCAATGAAAAGAATGATCTTTTTAGAAGACAGACGGAGCTTATGTACATGTGAGTACAAATTATTATTAAAGCTTTTTTAGTAAAGCCACAATAATTAATTTGTTCTGTTGGTATAGCTATACCAACATAACTAGATAAATAACAACAACAACAACAACATAAATAAACTTATTTGTGCAGCAGTTTCTGTTGCCGATTTCTAAACCTTACGAAATAAATGAGCAATAAATTGTGAATGTAACATCTGATCCTTTGTGGTAATTGAATTTTAAAATTGCCTCCTCCCAGCCGCCGGCAACAAAGATTAGAGCAAGAACAAGCGGACATTGAACATGAAATCAGAATCATACAATCGAGGCCGGCCGTTAATCGCATCGATTCCGATAAGGTAAGATAAGTGTTGCATATTATTTTATTCCTCATAGAAACACAAATGAGAATCTTCTTCTTAATTAATATACAGCACAATTGTTGGCAAAAGTAGAAATGTCAATAACCTTCCAAAAAATATTTACTATTTTTTACAATGACTTAACAACGACAACATTCGGACCATAAGAAAAAATACTTACATACCTCCATTTAACTAAAATTACATATAGCCGGATAATAAATATTAACTAGTAAAAAAAATATTTATCTGCACACAATAAGTTGTAAGAAATCGATTTTAGCTATCTTAAACTAGGTTTGAATATTGTTTGTTAACCTTGAGCAGTACAGAGATATACTTTTGGTGGTGGTGGTGTGGTGCGCAGGCGCGCGAGGAGGAGCTGGTGTCGCGGCTGGTGGAGATGGTGCGGCTGCGCGACGAGCTGGTGCAGCAGATAGAGGCGGAGCGCCGCCGCGAGCGCCAGGAGGACATCGCCATCGCAGCCTCCATCGCCACCAAGAGAGGTACACACAAGAATACTTTATCATTTATTTTCACTCTACCATAAGGTCTAAAATAACTTAAAGTACATATGTGTAACGTTATATAATACTAACATTCGTTCGCGACTCCGCGAGGATTAAAAAAAACTTAGTAACTAAGTTGAATCGAAATCCGTTCAGCAGTTTAGGCTACAAACTCTAACAAAGTAATAGTAAGATAGACAGTGTGTTCTTTGCTGAGTCACATCTTGCAGTCAAAGAATTAATTTAGAACCAAGGTGCTATATTTCTTTTGCAAAAGAGTAGGAATTTCATTGTTGATATTTTCAAGATGCAATAATTTTTAAAAAAATATTTTATGGTATATTTCAGCACAAAGGAACAGCGATTCAAATGCCTCATCCATTAAATCGACGGAAACTATCGTCAGTCCTAAAAAGACCAAGGTCAAGGACAAGGTGAAAAAACAATTAAAGAAAGCAAAGCACACGTTAATATCAAAGAAAAAGGACGAAGATAAAATGGAGAAAGAAAAGAAACCAAAATAATTTATCAACAGTAAATCTAAAAACAGATTATAAATATACATTCTTCTTTTAGATTAAACAACAGATATAATAATGTAAGTAAAGTATTTAATAAGACTGAAATTTTTTTCCACTGATCATTCATTCGTGATTCATAAAAAAAAACATTTCGACTATTTAGACAAAATTTATGATCGAAAGTATTAGTATTAAATTTCTGATCAAGTAATCTTACATTTATCGATGATTTAAATATTTCGTAATCTCGAACTTCCATTGGACAAAGTAGTACTTAACCTTTTTGGATGTATTAAAAATATAATAGATTTATTCAGAATATAAGGCAAAAAAACATTCCTTTAACGTATTTTATATATTTTAGTATTATAAAATAAGAGGTTTCGATTTTTTTATAAGGTAAATATAAAAAAAAATGTTGATATCGCACTTCTAGAAGGTTATAAACAATTGTTCTAAAATTTATTTTTATGCCAAACCATCGCCCGTGACAATGATTAATTCTACATAACATATCTAAAAAAATATTCTAACACTAATATTTTGAGAGTAAATGTCTAATCAAGACATTTTAAAACAAACATATTTTCTTTAGAGTTTTTATTCAACTATGATTATCAAATTTACATCTAGTCTTCTCCTGCTATATTTGTAAGTATTGTAAAATTTTTACTACTATTGTTTATTAACTGGTTCTGAAAAAAGACAAAGGAAAAGTATGCAAATTCTACAAATTGGATATCAAATAGGTACATAATGACGTCTTTTTATATACAGTATCAAATTAGCGCAGGGCGCATGACAAATAATTTTCAAACAAGGAAAGAATGTAAAAGCCCACACCATATTGCAGAGTAATAGGGAAGTAATGTCCTTGGGTAAAAAAATTAAAACAATGTAATTAAAAACTCAATTGAATCACCTTTGGGCCAAGGTTTTTATGTAGAGTTTTAGTTTACTGTTTTAATAGTAGTGTTTGATTTTTTTTTTAAATTGTATTCATAAGGCGAGTTATAGGAAATATCTTTTTAAATTGTATTTTTACTTTAGCACTGACGCCCTCTGCCTTTCGTTTTCTCAATTTTACCTATTATGGCGATTTTATTTTAAAAGTAGAAATACAATGTAAAAAGTCTTTCCAAAAAATTAAGTCTTCATTCTTAATGAGTTACGATAGAAATCTAATCTATAAAAAATCTTATTGAACCACAACACTACAGCTTTATATGTCTGTAATAAAAATGACTACCATTTAATATAAACTATGACATTATTATTGTGTAGAGATTGTATTCATATTGTGGGATAACTGTGATATACAAAAACCCATGTATATCTATTTATGTCTCGAAAGTTTAAACCGATCTAATGGAGCTCAAACTCTTGCTACTTTTTGTTGCTTAACAATTTATTTCTATTGCAATTTTTTTCCGCCGCCTGCGGCATCAGGTTCTCGAATATACTATTTTTATTTATAAGTTTTAAACTTAACTGTGCTAACATTTACTAGCTTTACTTAACATAGGCTTACGTCGTTATTATAGCCCACCATATAAACCTGTAAGAACTTAAGGTTGTTTATTTAACTGCATTTAATGTGTCCATTTTTAATGTAAATCAAACCATATTCACAACATGTTATCATTGTCCATAACAAAATGTTCTAAGAAGTTTAAGTTATTTTACTAAATGTGAAAGCCATTTAAAATACTCTATTTTTACTGAATTAATCTATAGTTTAAGATATGTTGCTTTATACATTTATGAAAGTTTAAAAAGTTTATTCAGATCACATTTAACACAACTTATACATCCTAACAAAAACTAAACACACAAAGAGGTATATATTTTAGCCATAAGAGCACTTAACACAAACCAGCACAAATTCTTTTTTAATAAATATGTTATTAATAAACACTTGTTTTATTTTTTGTAAGAGTTAATCCCTTACAGAAATGCGAATGTTAAGATGGATGTGTGGGGTAACACGATTGGATAAGATACGAAATGAGTATATTAGAGGAAGT
>JAOCNA010000027.1:5880920-5892709 GCA_026546675.1 Papilio helenus | reverse complement strand
AATCTTTGAAGGAGATAAATATTATACTAGCTTTTGCCCGCGACGTCGTCCGCGTGGAATTGAAAAAAACAAAAGCCACCGCTCCCCCTGCCGCACCGCACCCCGCGCCCAGCGCCGCTCGCGCGCAAATATTTGCGACCGTCTGTCCTCCGCGACCGATATGCCGAGGTCGGACCGTCAAATAGACCTTGAAGTAATATTATCCGACCTCTCCCGTATGAAAGACGAATTGATATGGGACCTTTGTCATTTCGACATTGCATGTTGCACTTTGAATTTGTTGATATTGGGTCTGCATAGTTTGTAAATATTGTTCTATTCTGTAATATTATATTTTTATTACAACCTCGCATAATAATATTGTAACTTATTAAAAAATATGCACATCTTGTATTCATATCAAAACTCTATAAAAAGTAACTAATCCTAGGTACGGTAAGTATAAAGATATTACTTAGAAAGAAATGTAATAAACCAAATCAGTGCAATAATCAATAATCAATAATCATATTTACTAAGTTTTTTAGAATGCGATAAGTTTTTTTAGTTTATTGATAGTCACATTTGTTATTGATCCTAATTAAAAATCCTTAGTAAAAAAAAAACCATGTCATAAACAACGAAACATCTGCTTATGCAATTGTAAACAATCATTACCTTTGACCGTGACAGTGATAAAAATGAGTTGTGCCAAATACCTACTCTGCTAATGATCCTAATTATCTTAAAATAATAATGTACGAAGTAAAACATGTATCGTTGTGTTGAAATGATAAATTATTTAGATAAAGAAGCGTTAAAATAAAACATAAAACTCTGCTGCTACCCAGAAACAATATAATATGGTACTGACCATCTTCCTAGATATCTATAAGGTTAAACCGACCAATAACCTTTCAAAAAATGTCGTGACTGTGGTCCAACTGGTCATACCGGGAGTTCGCAATTCAGTTTATACTTACGAACGAATTTTGATTTGTGTAGATAATATAATACTAGATTGATATTGTAGTCGATGTTCACTAGAAAATCAAAAGATAAATGCTGTTGTCATTCTGAAATAAGTTTACAATTCAAATCTTTGTTTATACAAATGTTAACTTGTGTAAGGACAGCGCCGTTCATTATGCACAAGGATTTTGAATAAAAAAAAAACAATCACTGTCCATTGTTAAAGGTCGTATAAGTGGAAGTGTACTGAACGAATGTATTGCTTTACCTTGGTCTGGATCATAGGTCTCAAATGCTGCGATAAAAAACTGAAATTGAGACGCATTACCGAGGTGCAGACACTCTCGTTCTTATTTTAAAATAGGTTAGCCTTCAAGTTTGATACTTCGACTAGCGCAACACAAATGCATTCGATAATTTACAAGTGTGCAATATTTTTTAAACAATTGCAATCGATTTTTCACTGATTGTTTCAAACTAAACAGATAATACAAATCAAAGTAACTGATTTTACTATGCTAGATATTTAAAAGATTAATCTTAATTATTAAAGATTAATCTGTTACTTGTTTAGAATCTTAGGTTCAAATCAGACGTTTATCTAATAAAATAAACCGGATAATAATAACAGAACATACAATAATAATGTATTTCTTAGTACGGACAGTGTTTATAAAACAAACTCATTTTAATTAACATTGACTTGACAATGACGAGTCAGACGAAATAATATGACCTTAAATAGTCATAATCAAGTCTATTTAGTAATTATTTATAAAATATTTACTTATGCACCTGACGTGAGGTATTCAATTTTAACGAAATTTCTATTTATTTAAGACGAATTTTACACATAAATTACATATGTAATATGTGCTTAAAAACTCTTTAAGCGGAACATGTCCGGGTAAAAAAACGTGGTGTTCAAGACAACGTTGCGTCGCGGTGTCATTACAGCACGTGCCCCTTCCTGTGTCTGTTTGTTCGGAACTCTAGACAACGAGGCCAAGGTCTGTATGAATTATGGATTGTATGGTGTTATTGGGCTACAATGTGTGTCAGCGCTCCGATTTCGCGGCCGAAACTTTAATAACAACGACTGAAGGTTCCTTTAACTAATCGGCGAACTGAGGCCGGCCATCCCTGACGAACCGCTTCCGGACTTTATGTTCATTTTAATTTGTCACGTAGTTTCAATTTTTTTAAGTTTTATTCTTTGTTACATGTTACATTGTAGATGTTTTTGTAAGTATTAAACAATTTAGAGCGATGTGTCATTTTGTTTGAAATTTGATTGTTTATCAACTGCATATTTTTCATCGAAACGTTGAAGTGTCACCAAAGATAAATGCAAAGATGTTTTTGATTATATTTTATATCCGTTTTCATCATGAATACTCGAAGAAAGTAAAACTTTTCTTTTCATTGTAATTTTTCCTTTTCTTAAGACAATTATTTGGTTAACCAAAAATAAATTAAATGTTAGAAATCAGAACGGCGACCTTATAAAAGTAAGACATCAGAGCAAGTCGGATGGCTCAGCGGCAGTGGGCACGTATTTGTAGGAAAGGCGAAAAGCGTGCAGCGAACAGAGAGGCGCACGGCCGCGGCGGCGCGGCGGCGCTCTGCTCCCAAATGAGGTCAGTAGAACGCGGAGCATTACACTTGACCTCTTTCCGTCAAGTCCTTACCTCCGCCAGACCTTCACACTTTTTACAACGCTTTTACGAGCTAGGTCGTACCGATTAAGTTTGGCCGAACGCTCGGCTACAATAACGCCCCCGTGCGGCCGCAGATGCGTAGCGTACACTCTTGACACACATTCGTACAACACTATTCAATGTCTATCGGCATTTTTGTTGATTACAGCGATATGACTGTTTTAACTTATAGATGTGGCATTGAACGAGAATAATGTCGGACGCACGTACGACCTTACTTTTGTGTGCCTTTTTCTGAACTGTTGTGGACTGTAGGGTTTTGTAAGATCATTTTAATCATAAATTAAAGTGTTTAAAACATTCACGTTGTTCAATTCTTCTATTGTTGTTGAAATACAATTATCACAAAATGATATTACTTTATTAGGTTTATGTTAGCTGATCCTATACATTTACATAAAATACTTTTGTGTTTTCTAAATTACAACGATTACAAATTAAATGCATAAGTGGTGTAATGAGAACTGTAAGGACGTACAGGTATAAGAGAGAATAAGGTTATTTTCCGACCTTGAAAATTCTTTTCTTCTCTTGGGTCAAGGCAGTGATGCTTCCGCCTTTATTTATCGTACGAACGACATGATCGATATTGAATTGAGATCATTTTACTCTTTACTAAGGCTTTAAGGTATATTTCCCACGTCTAAATCATTTACAAATGTTTAGTTTCTGTAAATTATATGAGTTATGATAGTAGGTTCCATGTACAATTTCGTTTAAGTTTTATTTTCATCATATCATGTATAAATGTATATTACTTAGAGGTTATTTGATGCAGGTATAAATTATTATAATACCTGTTTGTAACATTTGAAGGTCGCAAAAATATTGTCTACATTTCCTTACCTGCAAGGATTCGTTTAAATTACGGATAAGAACAGATAAACTGATTAAAAAAACTTTGCAATGACGACACGTTGGTGTGGCAAAATCTTTAAACGCGAACGAACAACGACGGTCATACATAAATGTATTTAAATACTCTGACACATCGGTTCCTAGTAAACAAGGTCAGTGTAACCTTGATGGTAAATTGTATATTTATTATATATTTTTTTCTTTGTGCGAGTTGTTCATAACGACGAACAAGGAAGTCCTAGGATATTCTGCGATTTTATTTATTGAAATATTTCATTGCGAAAATAAAAAAAACTTATTTTTTTTTTCATTTTGGTATGTAGAATGGTCATCTATCTATATAATTATTTTTTTGTGATAGTTTGTGACGCACCGATTGACTCAATGACATTGACATATTTGAGTGTACATTACATTGTTTGTAACAGATATGAGTAATAAAAATAAATGTTTTTATCACATTTATTTCATGTACTTTCTATACCTGGTCAATACTATCTGTATTGTTGTCCAAGGAAACATTGTTTTTACAATATTGTAACTTAGAGATAAGCTAAATCCTATACAAAACGGTCCCAGTATACCTCAAAGTCGGTGTATAACTGTCGTTATCAACCCCAATATGAGCTCATTTTATCTGCCCTGTGGCGTCACTTCATGTTATGATATAGGCATAACATTTCCCAGCAATCAATCCTGTAACAAAGAGCTTATAGAATACGTTCCTAGAATGTGTGTAAACACAATACTGTCTTTATTTACTTATGGTGTTACAATTCTCTGAAAATATTATGGGCGCAACATTTTACAAGCGATTTTTTATCAATTTGTTGCAAGATATATCATAATATGTCAGTTCTTATTTGAATCATTTAATTTTAATAGGTTCTTAGAGTTCAAAACTGATTCGTCACATTTGTATGAATATTTCTAATCGATTTCATTTACATTGGTTTCCATAGAGTAAATAATATTTAAAAATTTCTCTGACTGACACTTTCATTTATTATCTATGGATTTATATTGAAAAGTTTTGTTATTTGGTTTGATGCATGATGCAAACATGTCTGTTTTTAATAAGTCTGGGATTAACAGTAACATTATAATAGTAAAATGAAAATGTCTTATTTCAATTTAATTTAACTATAAATAGATATTTGTAATCCGAACACGTCATTGGAAATTTAAGTCCCATCGAAATAAACCATATGACATTATTGCACCTAAAGTTTGCGGTCAAAGTCAACGAAATAATGAAGAAATTTATTTGTTTTCGTCTAACGATTTGGCATTAACATTGGTTGTTTTCTGCCAAATTGTGTCCTTTGTTTAAAAATAACATTGCTAATGAAAATACATTTATACTTGATTAAATGTCAAGATATTTTAGTCCTGAAATATGTGCAAACGTATGATATTGCACCTATTCTCGGGTTATAAAAAATCAGCAATGCAAAACAATGTAAAAGCTATGTCTAACATATGTCTAATTTTTATTTACTATTCACTTATCTTCATACCAAACCAATATATTCCTTTTGTCCTTTGCTCCAGTTATAACATTTGGTTTTCAAAGTTGTTGAAGTTCTCGTATTTTCCATTCTTTTTAGTTACAATTGTGAATACATTCTTTTCGTTATTTCGCTTTTTGCACATAGGCACTGTCATGTAACATAAATCCGACCACATGATATAAATTAAAAAACGATTTTTGTTGCAAAAATATTTTACAAATTGTATAATATTTGTGTAGCGATTTTGTTTTTTTTAATTACACTTAGTATTGTGTTGTCTTGTGTTTTAATTAGAAAGTCCAATTATAAGTAATGTAGTTAAAGTTTTTTATTCACTGTTTGCAAGTATTGGTTTTTAGAGGAGATTTTCAAAGACCTGTCGACAGCCGCAAGGCCAATTTGTGGCTGCTATCGACGGTGAGTGCATCACAATGCACTGCCGGACAGATATCACACGCGTGTGGCTCAGACAATGGCATTTGCGTCGCCCGGAGGTGTCATGACGCTTGTAATCGAACTTATTGAAACAAATGTATGTCTCGGATATGCCCGAACACAGACGACACTGTTTCCCTGTTGTAACGTCCGTAGCCGTCTGCACCCGATTAAAATTACTTAAAAAAATGTCATCTATTTAATATATTCCTTAGTTATCAACTTAACATCAATAATATTTGTGTTACATCGTGCCTACGTTACATTAACCCTACGCATAGTCGTAGCAAAACATAATAGTAACGTTAAAACGTTCTCGATTGTTTTGTTTAGCGATGCTATTTATGCGTTTGTGTGTATGATGGCGCGTGTATGCGTGTTCGTGTGAGTTGAAAGGCAACAAGTGTTGATAAGGCAAGGGCGCTGCTCCGCCGCTCTATCAGTCAAGATTAAGGTCGCTACTAGACGGTGCCGCGAGCCTCGGGCCTCGGGCCTCGAGCGTTCGGCGAGTATTTACAAACGACCAGTCAACACGCGCGGCGCTGTTCGCACAATAACTCAGTAACGAGTAGGGCTTTTTCCTTCATTAAGATTATACGCTATATTTATACGCTTTGTTTAATGAACATAAAGCATCTGATGTTTTTATTTACTGCGCACATAATTACATATTATTGACTTGGTTGCAGTGGTCACAGAACAGGAAAGTATATCTGGTTAAGGTTTCGATTTCCGACCATGATCAACTTAGTACTTTAAATTAGGAACTTAATCTTTGGTAGATTCCTGTACAACAAGGCTGATCCTTCATAACACGTGCATGAGCAAGTTTCGAAGTTAAGATAGTAATGATAGTAACTGAGAAACAAGAGCCCGAGGACATTTTTCCGATCTTATTCGATTACAATTGAGTCGGAAATGCATTTGTTGCAATAAATCGTGTCGTCGTGGATGTAGTGTTTGCGCAGCGAACGGCAACAATCAGGGAGTGTTTCTCTTATATTTGCAAAACAAGGTTGCGCAACAAAACGAGAACAATGCCGTGGGCGGAGGGATGTTGCCATAACATCAGCTGCGACGGTCGCCGCGCTGCTCACCGACGGTGTGATACGCCGCCGTTCTTGTTACCCATACATTAATGCATTCTTATAATGCACGTCACAATTTAGAGATGGGGTCGTTAAGAAGTATGCTTTGTAGGTTATGGAAAAAGAAGTAGAGGATATAAAAGGAAAAAAAAGAGTTTAAAAAAACGACAGAAATCAACTTTTTTGAGTAACCCTCAATTAACGCTGATGACATTAATTTAAAATATCTTGTTATTAATAGACCAGGAAATATGTATTTGTGAGTGAACTAATTACAATTAATAATGAAAATTTTATAATTCCATAGCTTAGCCACAACTAGTTTAGTCGTATTTAATCGAAGGCTACACCGAATTAATCTACATTTCCTGCCTTTTATTGTTATTTTTTGAATTTCTATGAAATCAATAAATATCATTTATTAATTTATGTGTATAGGGATATTGTTAAATACTGTTTATAAAGTTAAAAAAAAGACAACTTGACAAATACGTTTTAATGTTGTGGAATGAAAGATCTTTTTTCATTATGGGTAGTCAATAAGGTAAAAAGAAGTGAAATTGTAGATAGAGCTACGTTAGGTTTATTTGTCGCTTATGACAATATGTCGCTTACCTAAACGACGAGTAAGGAAGTAGTTTTTCATGAGGATAATGAAATGTAATAAAGTCTGGTTAACGAGGTATGAGTCAAAGTGTACGCTGATGTGACCGCGGTCAGTCCGCGAACTGGCCACATCACGCGCCTCTCCACCAGCTGCCGGTTGTGTAATACTTACATACATATGTATATGTACGAACCAACACCCATCGTATCAGAAAACGACATTATTATTCTTAAACTAGTAGTTTTGAAACCGGTTATTTATCCGCAAAATTATTCGACCTTTATTTAATCTTCCGCAATGTATACAGAGGATCATACATCTTTAAAATATATATAGGAACTACAAAAACTAGGTTCGCTAGATATCTAGATAAATCTAGAAGTAAAAAATTATTGAAATTATTAAGTTCTTTTTCCTGTCTGGCATCACTCGATACAAATATAACACAATGAGTAAGATTTCCGCAAACCCATTGTAATATTCATAAAGATAAGTAGTGTGTGCGTCACTAGTCCTCAATTGCATCCAGAAACACGTAATAGATTACTAAGTAAAATTGTTCTAAATAGGACAACGTCTGGTTCGAGTGAGCGCGGCGTAGGAGACGGGGGCGGGGAGGAGGGGTCGTCAGTCGCTGGCCAAATTTTTTCACACATGCAAGGTCGAGGTCGAATCTCTTAACTTCCTAGATCGGGCATAGCCGGCCTCGTCGCGACCCCCGCGCCGCCGCGCCCGCCACCGCTCGCCACCGCCCGCCCTCGACACCGACTGAAACTAGTTTCAGGACATAAAAAGACCGTAGATGAAAACTTTTAGCCATTTATTTCTTTATTATTACATACTAAATCAATATAAAACAAGTCATCTTCTCTTTGGCTGTTTGTTCATATCGACATAAGCAATTGCGTATTTCGCGAAATATCCGGATAAAAATATTCAAGGCCAACTTCAAGGTCCTGCCGCTTTTCTGATTAGAATTATAGCGATAAGCAACATAACATACACGAGAATTTAAGACTTTTTGCAATCCAATAGAGTTCATATTGGCTTAATTGAAAATACTAGAGAATATTTACAAGAGTTTGAAAAACTATAACTGTAAGTCAACTGATTTGTGGTCTAGCGAGGTCACAATTAACAGCCGGGTATGCGGCATGGCTGTACTCAGAGTTAATAATAGAAATAGTGCTTAATAGTTTATGAAAATTAATGAATTTGGTAAAATGCCAAATATAACATAGCTTGGAACAAAACCGATTTGTTCCAGCCGAGACAATTACGTCAAAGGTGAATTGTTATGCTTACGATAATAGAACAAGAAAATAGGGCATGTTGATAGTCAACCCACTTAACAAATACGCTCTGTATATGTACATCTGATAATTTGGCAGATAATAGACTTCATAGAGTTAGTAGCTGAAGCTGTCCATGTAAGAATAAAAACAATGGGCAGTTCAATCGCATTATCATTATCACACACGCGTGGCGATACAGCCGAGGGGAGGCGAGGGCGCGGGGCATGTGGCGAGAGGCGACCTTGCACGGTGACATTGGCGCGCACGGACGCTTCCTGTTATCTCATTTGCGATACTCCTCGACACTCGCGACCGGCATTAATCATTATTGGAACAAAGAATGTCCACTCACGGCGTTCGCAATTAGCACGCGTCGACCTCGGAGCGCGTATTATCTGCCGCTTGAGCCTCGAGCCTCGAGCCTCGGTTACCATGGCGGACGCACGTCACAAAGGACTGTTATAACTAGCCCTGTGCACAAACGACAATGTTTTCCTCGATCATTGTTTCTCGTTTTTAATTGCGACAAACATAAACCAGGAATCGTCATCGTAATTAATATGTTATCAATTTCGATTACTTTAAATTACATATTAGTTTAATTTGAACTACAATTACTATTTTATTGTTTTTGCGATTTTAATTTAAATGGTATGATCGACAGATATTGTTAACTTAACTACTTGCAGAATAATATTATTAGCAACACGTGTATAGTGTGGAATAAACCGAGGAGTGGAGTGTTAGCGTGTGTGTAGAGGGCAGGCCGGGCAGTCGCGGGGCGATTCGCGACGTCATAGTAAGTAATATCGAGTGCGCAGCAGCGACCGGCGACTGCGCAAACATGTTTACAGCGCTCGCAAAGTTCAAGGCCCCGGCTAACGACAACTGCGGAACAATGTACTTTCCATGCGGAGGTTTCCCCGAGGACACGTCGCGCCGCCTAACCCGCTCCCTCCCCGCCCTCGCCAACGCAAGGACAACGCCTTTGCAACCATTAACTTCCAACAAATAACTATAACACATGGCTCTTTAGAAAACATATTAGAATTGAAACCAAAACAGCTCATACTAATTTAATATTTTCTTCAAAATTGCCCTGTATATTTGTGCCTAAAAATATTTACGTATGCACCTAATGCGTCTTTTAAGATGTCATGAATATTTAGTCCTTCTTTTTTATATGCACCTATTCTTGATGCACCGTCGTTATTACCTTTTATTTTGATTACGCGAATATTTTCTTTTGTCAAATTTATGATGCATTTTTCATATATTTGTTGGTGTCCTTTTTTATGATAAGCATTATTACTAAAAGCTTACGATAATAAGCATTAATAAATGAAAAACCTTCTTTGAACTGAATCACCGAGGTAAAGTGTGCCAGCCGCCAGATGTGGAGCACACCTGCAGAAGCCCTCGAAGCATTTTACTTGCCGCCTGCCGGACATCTTCCAGGTGTTTCGGAATCTGAGCCGCTTAATTCAATGTAATTGCAGGTTACCATCCGCGATGTTGCTGAACTTATTTAATTTTTTGCGACGCCATGTGCATGGTCAATTTTTTTTTGTATACAGGTTGTTGCACAAGGTAATCGTAATTGAATAATCGAATCGTGATATTTCAAGATAATTTAAAAATAACAAAGGAAATGTTGACAATTTACATACCAATAAAATCTGATATTCGTAGACGTTGATTGGAACATCAGCAAAATGTTTGAAAAGTAACTTGCTTCCATATCTTCTTGGTGAAACAGTACATACGTTCCTATTACCTACATCAGACTGTAAGTTTGTCATTTACGCAAGTATTACTTACATTAATACTGCTACAATTATAATGAGAAAAATGCACTTCATATGTTAGAAGAAGAGTTGAATATTGAAATATGCTGCCAAATTAAAAAAAAATATAACGACCTTAGAAATAGTATAATAAAACATATGGTAAATCAATACATGAGATCGGAAGTAGCACATACCTACGATCTCATCCTAACTTCGCTCATATTTATTTTGCAAATAGTTTCAGGAAAAATCTGAAGGTTGGTCGAGACGTTAGCGATTACCTTGCACTGTTCGACTTCCAAAGGTGGCTTCATACGACTTATATATTTAAATCACAATGCTTTTGTAATGCTAAATCGGGATTTACTTAAACGTATTTGCTGTTAAGGATTCCGTATGTAGATTACATAAAAGTCAAGGACTTTCCGTTCGAAAATTCGTCGTTAAAATCTATTACTTTTTTATGAATAAATAGTTACATTATTTTATTGATATAATCTGTGTCAGTATGACCTAAACGTAATGTAAAATAATAATAAGTAATTATATTTTGGGTCATGGGCGCTGTACTGTACAACACTACCTTGCAACTGTGTATTTATTTTAAATGAATTGACTATTGAAAATATAATAAAAACTAGGTACAATACTTCGTGCTTTCGAAATACTCTTTTGCAGAATAATCTCATTTTTCTATTGTCGTATTCGTTTATTTGAATGTTGGAAAACAACATCAAGTTAAAACCAATTTGTATACCTATTGCGGAATTATCTCTTGTTAATCTGTATCAAAGGTTTATTCGTTTTTAACGGTAACATGTACTAGTTTATTAGAAATACTTCAATTCTAATAATGAAGCTAATTTCATTGAGCTCGAGAGTCCAAGTATATAAAGCTTCATTCAATCTTAAATCTTTCGACACAGCTTTAACTCTATAACTACTGTTTAATGTATTTATAATTTGTACGTTTGAATGTTGTGTAACATTGTATAAGTAACTAAAGCCACATATTGCTTGTTCAATATTTCTTCGATCGGGATGATAGAAATGTAGCAAACTTACAATTACTACAAAATTATTTAAACTTTGCTAAGTTTTACGAGTTTTATTAATCCTAGAGTATTTAATCCTAAACACAAGCATATTACATCTAGGATTGTTTAGCCTGGGTTCCTACCGTTGTGCGGGTTCTGTTCATTTACATGACTATGGACTGCCTTCACACAAACAGGTTAAGGTCGACAGAACACTACGGCCACGAGAACAGAGATTGGCTTCCATTGAAAACATTCTCATTGCGCTGGAGCGGTCATTTCCTTATTATTATAAATGGTTAGTTTATTTTAATCAGGTACTGGAATCATAAATACTTATTGTCATCAACATTCCATATTTTATATTCAAATAAATTAATAATTTAGTTTGATATTCTTGTGACACGATTTCTTAGTGAATAACTTTTACGGTGCGTTTTGTTGATTATATTAAGAGTATAGGGAAGAAATATAACATTCGACTACTTAAGGG
>JAOCNA010000027.1:5831669-5850220 GCA_026546675.1 Papilio helenus | reverse complement strand
GATGGACGGATGTTTGTTACCTAAACGGCTAAACGGATCTCGATAATATTTGGCATAAGAATAAATATAGTCTGAAAGAACACATAGGCTCCTTTTTTAATTCAACGCAGACGTAGACGCGATCGAAACCTAGTACATAAATAAAACATTCATACATAACACAATCTTAATATTCCAGAGGTAACGACATGGCGTGCACGGCGCGAGCTTTCAGTCGGGTTGCTTTATAGCGACATATCCAGCACAATAACTTCATCGAGACACCGCGTTTCATACGAGGATATAAAAATTGCAATAAAGGGTTCTCCGCAGGTTTTTTATTCCGGTTTGTTAAGTCTGATTTTATTCTATTTCTAGCTTAAGTAAGCAACATATAATGACATAACAGATTTCGCTTAGTTGTACATTTTGGTCACTCCCATGACTCATATAATCTTTAAAATGTATTATTTATTCAACCCCATAAGCATAGTTTGTGGCACTAATGAATAGTAATTTGATGAATGCACATCAAAAAACTGTAAAATCATAACTAACTAAATATACACAAAGAACCCTAAGTCGCTATTGCTACCTTCTAAGTTAAAGTTATAGTCGTACAGCGAGCACGCGATACTATCACAAGATTGCTTCCAAACAATATTTGTAAGTTTTACTTCGGAATTACTATTATCATGCTTAAAAACTGTTAAAACACAAACGGAAGAATACTGAAACTACATTTAACCAATTATCCAATTAAATTTTTACGTCTGTCTGTGTAAGCTTACCAAACGAAGTGTTTAAAATTCGTTTCAAAATTCGGCCGTAAGTCGAAGAATACAAACGGAAAATTATGACTATACATTAATTTTCAAGCTAGGTACTACAGTATATTGATTTCAAAGATTTTATAATTTAAATTGGTATAGTAATTATAGTAATGCTAAATTTCCCACAGAACCCGGTTTTGAAAATTACTCTGTCGGCCTTAGAGTAGCTGTAACAAGTCCTCAATTCTACCAGATTAATGACATTTTAAATAATGGTGTACCACTAGAAAATCAGTATCACAATTTATTAGAACAAAAGTATTATTATTTCAACAATATAGCATTTACTAAGTAGACTACACACTTGTAATGTAAAACATACGATAAAAATGAAAAGAACAAATTAAACGCTGGGCTATCTAACTAGAAATCAATTATAACGGGTACTATAACTCTAATCTCACGTCACATCTGTAAATTACACGGTAAAACCATATCGTTGGTAACTAGGGCTGTCAACAATTCAATAAACGTGAACACCGGTGATCAGACTTATCGATCACTGATAAAACGATGTCTACTCTTAGTCCAGGGGACGAAGTAATTCTAATCCAACTCGTAGAATTATGGTTAAATTTCAAAAAGGTAGCAACCCTATACTGGTGACCAATTCCATGTCCAAAAGAAAACGACCATCTACAATTGATTCTAAACGATTCATAGACGAGTGAACTAGGAAGAAAATCGATTCAAATCCAGGTGACAACCCTAAAAGTTTCCTACTCACTAACGACTGCAGATCACATCTACCATTAACAAGCTAATGTGAACTATAACCAATTAACATAAAACTTAAAATAGAGCGGATGTGAAACAAGACATCCGAAACCCGAGATAGGGCTGTCTTTATGACGTTTGGTAACATTTCACATGAGTATTACATGCTTAATTAAAGTTAATGATAAATAAAATGATATATTAACGATAAAGTTCTCAGAAGATACCAACGGTCTTGTAAACTGTCGTATAAAATTACATGTAAATGTAATAAAAAATGGTATGAGAAAAAACAACGAAAGAAACTGTCACGATAAAAATAGTACAGATCAGTTTACCGTGAAATGCTGAACCACTAGATTTTACCCGCGACTTAGTACACAGAATTAAAAAAACTTAATAACTAGTCTATGTGTTCTTCCAGACTATGTTGACTAAGACAAATTTCTGCAAGATTCGTTGAACCGTTCAGGAGATACCTTCCAACAAACATCCACCATCCAACTAAACTTTCGCATTTATTATTAGTAAGAAAAATATTGTCTCTACTTTTATACAATTAATGAGAGAGTAAACAATACACGTTTTAATGTAGTATTTTGACAGTGGAAACACGTAATATGTCAGTTCATCTGAATAGTGAAGCTTCCTTTCTTTCTGGAGTGCTATATCAGTCTGGTTTTCTACTTTTTTAATCCATTTTAACGACACAATTTTACTAGCATAACCTACCTTTGGAAAGGCTTTTTCAGTATTCAAATGAAAAGCTTCGATCGTAAACAATTACGTGGGACCACTAATTGAACAGACAGTTTTAGATCGCGTCACACTATCCGTTAATTGCTCGACTTCCCTTTAACTAAAAATAAATGACAACCCGAATAGCTTCATCAGTGAACCAACAAACGACATGTTTGTATAGATAAAACTTAATGTAATTAACTCATTTATTTTAATTAATTTCACAACTTAAAATAAAACAGTAGTTAGTTTTTCTTCTTAAATTATTTACTTACTAAACTAGACCTAACTTATTTAGAATCAAAGTTTTAATAACATTGAAATTTAATTGGTATTCGTAAACATACCTTTTTGCCGTATGCATTGCAACCCTACCTTATCGTGCATTCCCCTAAATCGCCTTCAGTACTTACATCCCCAAAATTCCATAGTTGACAAAGGTTTTCTCCAACGAATACCTCGAGTTTTCCCTCTCTAATTAGAAGGAAGAGAACAATTTAAAATATGAGTATACCCCCTTTCGTACACAAAGCAACGCAAATCTGTGATTTTAATCTCTTAGTTCCTTAAGCAATACAATCATTATATGTTTGAATCTCGTACCTGTGTACGAACCTCTATAAGATTGTATAGCTCAAGTCTCTTAGAGACTAAAATTGCAGATTTGCATTACCTTGTGTACGAAGGAGCTAGTAGGAACTCTACATGTTTGATGACTATTATCTTACACATCATAAATGGGATATTTTAAATGGATGGATGTATGGACTCAATGTGCCAAGTTGGATTGGTTTTTAATGTTTTTCTAACATATGAGGATTGGTTACAAATAATGAAATTGAACACCAAATTACTATAACTCTGCTTTTTCTATTTTCTACAACAATAACACTAATAACGTTAAAATGGACAATAGTAAGATTACATCTTCCACACAACTTGGTGTCAGATAGCAGTGTGACATAGAAGGGATGCCACCAGAGTGGAGACTTCCCAACAGGGTGGGGTACCTCACAAAGCTAAGGCCGTTACAAATTCATGAGCAATTAGCGTGGCTGTTGCGTCGGCGGGCTCACGTCTGAAATACGAGAGAAACATTGTTAGCAAACCTGAAACAGCTTTGATTTGAACCTAAATAGAAACATTAGTAAAATAGCAAACGAGGTGGTTCATTTTTAACACGTGTATAGGTAACACATACATAGGGAAATATTCTACTTTTCTGCACAACTAACCTGTAATGGATAACTATATAAAACAGGCCTACCTCAATGCGCGCGCGCTCCTAGCTAGGGGTGCATTGATCCAATTTCATTATTGATTCAATTAAACGCGCCTTTACTACGCCTATAGTTTTTATCGCCGCTAGTGTAATTTTACTATTAGAACATACTAGATCACTAAATCCTACAATTACTCGTGTTCGCGCTACTTACTTCATCATTATTCATGAGAGCGTAAGTTGTTGCTAAGTTAGTTTATTTTTGCATTGTATACGTTGCGCGTTCGGTATGACCGTAGATAGATGTCAATTTATTTGATTGTGGATGTGAGTGAATCTAGCCAGAGGAGGTAGCGGCACGGAGGCTGCGCGGCGGGAAGCGGGGCGGTGCGGGCAAGCTGCGGAGCGCGAGCGGCGCGGCGCGGGGCAGTTCGGCTCGGTGGCCCAATTTCGAGCTGCCATCGATCCATTGTGCGCTGTACGAGTGGCCCATAATTGGCCACCGCGGGCAGTGACCGGCCGCGCGGTCGACGACCGCCGATGCGAAAACAAAACCTTACCTCCCCCCTCGCCGCACTTCTTTCGTTACGATCATATGCATCGAAAGATATATCGTAGATACTTATCTAGCTTATCCATGTGTTTATTACAAAACACAAAATTATGACATGATTTAAGATTTAGTTATTTCATATAGAAAAATGAATTTTCATGGCCTATAACGTACAGTTAATAATTTACAGTTTTTTAACAAATAATCAAAATCAAAGCTTAATTATAATTTAATGACTTGTTTATTTGGTTTGTCAATTAGTCGAATGATTTTATAGGGTCAACGGCCGTTAAATAAATAACACGGTTACATCGTTTTGAGTTCTAAAAAGTATTCAGTTTATTTTGTGGCCAGCATTCGAGTATTATCTGCGGGCCAAATTCAATTGCAAGTGATTCATATATTACTAGGTCATTACGATCGTACGCGCTCTTTACTTATTTATCAGCTCTAAATTATTCATACAATAAATTTAATTACTATACACAACCTTTTTTATCGTATGTGTGATTCAAGTATTCGTATAAAAAGTGGGGAAGAACATAGATTTCTATTACTTGTATTTATGTTCAGTATTAACAACTGGCTGGTTAAATATTAAGCTCTGAATTGTCTCAATTTATAGATTTTTGTAGGTTACCTATGTGCAATATTTGTTTTTATCGATAGCAACACAGGATGTTTTTACAGTTAGTTAATATTTTACTGTTTTTTTAATTGTAAGCTAAGAAAATGTATATTTGTTGAGCGAGGTTGGTTGCGGACACTACGTAGAGATGACACGATTTGATTGGCCACTGACTAACGGCACAACACTGCTCACACTCTGAATCATCAACGGTCCATATAAATTATTTTACATTAGCAAATAAATCTATATATAAATAAATGAGTTTAAATATATATTTTCGTTTCATTTCGTCGACTTTAGAGCAAGAAATTTGATCGGGTTTACATTTGCATTGCGGGATGCATTTTAAAAGCTTGTATCGTTCAATTTGGTAACAAAATGGGATAAAAGATACAGGGTAATTTATTAGTATTTTTTATACTTTAACATTGTTTTTTGGTTTACTTGGTGGCGTAGTAATCAGGTATTATTATAATTAAATTAACAGCTAAAAATTAATCAGAAGTTTTGAAGTGTTAATATTTATCGCGGTCAGAGTTTAGATCGGTACATAAAGAGTAGAGCAAGTGTTGGTATCTGAGGAAACGCTTATGATGTGGCCTCGAGGAGTTTCGACAGCGCTGCGATTTAGGTCGCGTCGCGTCGTTCTCGCATCTAGACTTTTCGACACGACTCGCGCGCGTTCGCCTCGCCGCCTCGCCCGCCCGCTCTAACGTTACATTGACACAATTCAACTTTTATTGTCGATTGTCGTCGACTATTGCACAAATAAGGAAATTTTTATAATTTAAATTTTGTGTTTATGGTCGTGTGGGGCGGTGACCGAGTTACTTTCGGTTCGTTACGTTTGGGAAGGTTCTAGTGTCGGCAGCCAGCGGCGGGCGGCAGCTAACGGTGTCGCGGACGACGACTCTATCGCCGGGGCCTGTTTCAAAACATGCTGACGCATCGCTCGGTTTCCGAGTAAGCGGCCGGCGACCAGCGACCGGGGAACAGCGACCGACCTCCTCGCCTAACAGTCCGTCGTCTCGCAGATGTTTACTTGATAACACACAAAGCGACTGATTCATATCGCGCCACTGATTCATATCCCGTTCACTTATCACGTATCATTTTACGACTCGAGTGTTACGTGACGGACATATTTGTACTAGGATAGACATTGCCAAGTATCATAGCCAACAATCTAGTCATTCACCCCGACCTTCTTTGTAAACTATGGTAGTGCAAATAATCCTAACAGAACTAAATGGTAAAGATGGATGTTGTAAATTCTGTAAAACTTATAAAGTTTCTTATGAATTGTTGAACAAAATGATACGTAAATCTAAAACAGTAAATTATTAGTTGAATGTTTTTAAATGAACTGTAGTTATTTTAAAACTCATAATCAATTTTATAATTTGAATAAAAATGGTTGTTATCTTGTTTACAATCGATGGTAGTACGCAAATAGATATTTGATATTAATAATTCATGTGTAGGTATAATGTAACAAAGACAGATCGGTGACATGCAGTGTGGCCGCACAGGAAATCGTAAAGGCGGGCGAGGGGGGCCGTCGTGGGACGCTCTCAATAAACACAGGCGGCGAGGGGTCGGTGAACTTTTAAGCTGACAGTTAAAAAAAATAATGTGGGTTACGCTCTCGTTGCGTACATACATTCGTTGACCGTAAAAGTTGTTACGGCAAGGAGAGGCTGTAGGAGAGGAGAGGCGCTGCGGAGCCGGGCGGGGGCAACGACCTCGCGCCCTGCAGCGCGGATCGGTGCCGAAATTATGAGCGACCCACAGCGCGCTATATGTCGGTCACTGAGAACAAAGAGACCCGATCGCTGATCGCTAGCCCCCCTTCCCTCCCCCACACAGATTACCTGTATGTTTGTTTACCGACCAAGATACTCCTTACATAATCTCAATAAGAATTAAGATCTTATTGATAACTAAAAGTGATCAAAATGTAAAAAGGTACTAAATTATATTTTCTGTAATCCCCGCAATTATTGTTTTTTGGTAATATTGTTAAAAAATAATAATTAATTAAAAATACAAAATTATTTACTGGTCTTTAAAAGTATAAGCACAATACGAATAAGAATACTCTCACGATAACTATTAATTAAATTAAATAAAAATCTAATTTAAAACAAAATTGTAACCGCATTTTACTTCTGAAATACGAACAAGAGTTAGCGTGCGGACTTGCCTAAAACTCCTTCAGATATTATAACAATGTTAGGTTCTCGTATGTAAATGTATCAGCCCTAATCAGAAGCGATCGTGAAGCTCTCGAAACGGCGAGCTCTAATTGTTGCTTTGCTTTATAATGTAAGAACGTGCCGTAATAAACACGGGTTCGTTGACATCAGTGCGTACGCCACGCGCCTCGTAGTGAGCCGTAAAAACAGGCCCGCTCACCATTCATTCAACATGTACCGTTCGCGATAGAATAGAGCGAGCGACTAAAGTCGAAGTACAGCGCCATCTGGTAGCGAGTGGCGAAACTAACAAACGAATCGATGTTTAATTTCGACGCCGATAGCTGGCGCTAGGCGTACCATTCTAACTATTTTTTTAAGAACTGATTAAAATTGATTATCAAAATTATATTATTTGATTGTGTTATTTTTGCGATATTCATGGAAATTAATTTATATTTTTGATTTTCACAATTTGATAAGATTTTTTATGAAAATTATTATGTTGATTTTGCAGGATATATCCTCCCACAAGGCACAATCTCCCTCTCGTCGACACACAATAGGGGAGACGGTCGCAGACCGAAGGATATGCTTTGTCTGGGCGTCTCCGGCGCGGCGGGCAAGTTGTTGCTCAAACCAGTTCACTTGTACACTTGCACTTCTCCGTCTGCTTCCTTGCACCGCTTTCACGCTCAATACGACCTTTGTCAAGTCACCAGTCGGTTACTGACGTATATATTTTAATACAAATTGCCTTTAAATGGAGCGATTGTTTAAAATATGTATAGCGCAGTCTTACTCATTAGTATATTTAAAATTGTATAAATAAAAATGTCTATTTTTACGAGGTTATAAGGAAGCAAATCAATGCCAATCAGTCGTATCGATCTGAGCACGTATTCGTGATGTTTTTGTTGGCAACCTTCTAGTTTTGCATATTGAAGGAATATCAACACAAGGTTAATATTTACATACATCAATTACATTTCAGGGTATTTGGGTCGAATTTAGATAAACATGCCGTTAATTATCTGCACATTTAAGAATTGAACAGATACTAACCGTTATTCAAGAAGATTACTTAAAGAAATGCTCCATATTAATATGACATACAATCTCACAATCAACAATACAGTCAAATAGCTATCTTTTTATCACTGTATATTTTTTTATCTCTTTTATGGCGTTTTCTGCTTAGCATACCTTTAAAAGATTCGTCTATTTAAGTCCTACAAATGTAAACAGCAGTAACTGGTAGTTACGATCATTACATAAATGTGTTAGCAACATTGTGTATGAATACAAAGTACAAATCAACGTATAGCAATAAAAACGACGTTGTAACGATGCGCTTGGCAACGCTGCGGCCAGACGCACCCCCTTCCCCCTCCCTTGCCACCCGGGCCCGTAGACGACCTTCGCTCTTTATTTTTTATTTGGGATCACCATGGCCGACCCGTTTTCGGTTTTGTGTGTCTGTTTTATTATCCCATACTTGGTCACAGGCTAGACTGTTGAGAAACTTAATTTTTAGTTAATCTATCCTGAGTGTAATTTACTTTTTCAATAATAACTTTATAATATGATTTATTAAGTACTTATTAATAGATACGATCGAATTTTGTATGCAAAATATTGTATGAATTTCAATCTATTTTTTTATTTTTATAAATGGTACATTTTCCCATGATATATTTCTATTAATGTACTCAATACTACTCCTAATGAATACCTTTTAACCTTATTCATTCACACTGACCCTACACACGAACAATGAATATTTCCTTAACGCTTTATAAAACGAGATCGCCGACCGTTTCCCGTGTGATTGTTTTTCAACAGGTATCTACGAAAAAAATAATAAAAGACTATCGAAATCGGGGCAAGGGACTGACCGGCCGAGGTCGACAGGTACCGGTCCCAGTCGTTCACACGATCGCCGCCGACGTCATCATTGACGCGAAGTTATAACACTTATAAAAATGTCTTACTTATAAAACAACAATGCAAATGTCAACATTATGAAGCAAGAATGGTAGATGTATAGATTTTCTTATGAGTTTATCAGACTGTCAAAATATCATGTTTGTTGTAGAAATTTCAATAAACCGGTAGATAATTATAAGTGAAAATATAGACTTCTGTCCGTTAGACAGACAAAGCCGAGGAATATCGCTAGTCAAGAGATACAAGGCGATATCGTCAGTAAATAGTTATTTTTATATTCAAAAGTGTCCCGTTCGCCGGTCGTTACAGAGATTGTCTTCCGTGTATCGCGGCCTTGCTGATACTCTAGGACACCCAGAACACTTCCAGTTACAATGTCCACCGAAATCGTGCACGCAGTTTTGTGCCGTATTGCATACATGTTAGGGACGATAGTCGCGTGCGACTTGTAATCAGGATGTGGGTGTGTTTACTGCGCTCAATTGGCATGAGTTGATGGCAGTACGAAGCAGATACGAAGAAAGGTGAGCGGTCACCAAAGCTCTGCACTTCCCGCTCTATCGCAATTATCAAGACACGTGGGACGTATGGCATTCCTATTTCCTACATCATAAATAAATACGATACGATACGCTTTACGACGCAGTGTGTCAGTGCAGTGGATAATTTGACGGTTTCTAGTGCTGGTGAGCTTGCTGGATGATAGCGACGAAAACATTTGAATAACGGAATATTGAAATAAGTTGGTATTCACCTTGCAGCCTTCACAGGAGTGGACACCGTAGTGGAAGCCACTGGCTTTGTCGCCACACACGCGGCAAAGCACTGTGGTCCCGTCAAATTCTGAAACAAAACAAAACACTTTATTAAACTCTTCTATTGTAACTGGCTTATTTATATTACGAAGTTATACAGCAAAAGTGTGTACGTTTCAAAGTCAATGTTGGCGTATCGTACAGGTGTACGATGATGACGAATGTTTGCACAATTCTGCACACATTGCCGCGGCCCTTGGCGTGTCCAAACATCCTCAGTTAGAAGCCAGGTATGTATAACAAACGAGCCGCAATGCACGTGACCACGCCGATAACTCCCTGACCTTACGTCACCGGCGTACATTCAACTGATACACGCTAAAAACCCTAATAACTTACTCATTTGTGCTTCAATGTCAATGTGACCAATTGTCATTGAAGTCTCCTTTTGCGAAAACTTTTAAAATGTTTAGTAATGAATTTATTTGCGTGATGTCTTAATTTATAGCGTTTCGTAGAAATTGCACGTCAGTTTGATCACGCGTGTATCGCAGCTGCACGTGTCACTGCCACATAGACTCCTCGGTCGCGTGATTTATTGCACAGTTTCATACTGATTAGCGCTTTCCCTATACAGCAAGTTTACATTTGGACTAAATGTTACACAATCACCTATGGTTTGTTTATAAAACGCATTATAAACCTGCAAAGTGCTCGAGTCCCGCTCATTGCTAAAACATCGGGTGCACTCGCGTGCTCGTGACGTAATCGCATTTCGTCGCGCGCTAAACTGACACTAGATAGCGATTTTAGAAAGCGCGTCTTCACTCCACTTACACGATGTCGATGAACTTTTACGCATATGATTACATAAGTCATGAAAATTCTAGTTCGCAACGAGAATGACGCGAGCATACCGAGATAAATATGTTGTCTATCGTATTCATAATATAATTTAAAATTAACGCAGCGCATCGGTTACATTAATGGAGTCATTAATGACCGTTTCAGCTTTAAAAAGAATACTTAATTGTTAAAGCGATTTGGTTAGTAGGTCAGTGATAGATAGAGTCTCGGCCAGCACAGGTGTCACGCTTGACAGTGTAATGGTCCGGGATCGTACAAGGCAGAGCCGGGGGAGATCGAGCCGCGGGCGGGGGCGGAGGAGTCGACCAGGAAACGGGTTCGTGCGCTCCCCGACCGCGTTCACTTTCCCCTTGCGTTTGTTTATTTGTTAAGGGAGCGAGCGCGGCCTTTCGGATAGTACTTTCTATTTCTGGCGCGCACCACTGGCAGCGCGGGCGGGTCGACGCTCGCAGCCGCGGTCGCTTTCTATGGTGTTACTTTCTTTTTTCAGATGCATCATATGGCCGCGGGCTCATCTCGCTTGCTCGCTGCGCGTGCGCACACCCGAGCAGACGACGGGGCACACAATAGAGCAGGGAAAGCGTTGCGAGACGTAACTAGTGCAATTGCAAAGAATCGGTGGCGTGCAGCCATTTCTCCTCGTGTGATGCAACACGACTTATTTTTTCTCTGATCGAAGCGTGCGAGAGCCGCTCGTTAGTTACGTCAATTAAGAAGCGAGGAAAGTGCGCGAGAAAGTATTCACGTAACGCCACGGCAAGGCACGTCGCCTCGCCCGCCCGAACTGTGTCACGGTGAACTAAGTTTGTAAATAATTAGCTTTTAGTTACAATCGACATATTTAAAACATACGTAATCACGTTCTATAATTGTTTCCTAGTCAACGCTCACGTCCGCCGTGCTTATTTCTATTATAATAACATACCAAGTTTCTCTGCCAAGTCGCAGCCTCGTTTTACATTATTGGCAACCTTTCTTTTCCACATAATGACCTAGTAGACGAGAAGTAGTTGTAATTATAACTAAACAATCAAGAAATGTGATTAGTCATTTATATATACAAAATAAAACTGTCAAGTGTATTTACAAGATACTACATAAAACAGTTATCCACAGTGAAGGCATTTGATCTACGGAAGTTTTTAAAACATATTACCAAATAAGGGGGCAATGTTACCAATAAACTAAATAAAATTCAGATTTCCTGCCCTTGAATCACCTTAACTAATGCAATAGAGGGTTCTAAATGACCTAATTGAAATCTCAAATTGATAAGGTAGATAGTAATTAAAACTAAATAACATTATAAATTGTTCATGAATAGTGGTTGAAGAAAGTAAGTGTAGTCTAAACACGAAGTGTCGTGAGCGAACTGGAGAAACGAGCTGCGAGAGAAAAGTAAAAGTGGTTGGCGAGACAGCTGGTTGCACGTCACGTCTCTCCCCCCCCCCCTGCGGCCCCTCGCACACAACAAACATCATCAACAATATTACACGCTCAAACAAACACGTAAAGAGTAACCGTCAACTCTTTTATTGTTATCAGTAAAAGATTTCCAAGCGAAAATAATCAATTAAACGATAAGATCATTAGCGAAATCAATAAGTTCTCTATACTCAGATGTCACCCCATTCTCTCCATAGGGTAGTTGTACCATTAATTGTACAACGTATTTCGTACAAAGCGATTTTAATTGTTTTCCGTCAAACCCTTCCACACATACATCACCAATTCGTTCTGCAGAATTCAATTCGACTGAAACATAATTAACTAAACCCTTCAATGGAATCCCTTAACAGAATCATTTGTCGCAAAATATTAATGATCGTTGAACTTTACAAGTTTGTACATTAAATAAAATGTCTTTGTCTGAATGTAGTTTCAGAATCCATCACAATGTCTTAATTTTTTTTCAATAATTTTTATTGTACATATTTGGCCTTTTTTAAAAATTTTTACACCCTGCACCCTATAATCTTTAACTTAATTCTTTAAAAATACTTTTCGCGCTAAAATTACGTAACCAATCATAATAAGAAATCTTAAAAATTACATGGTAATAAAAAATATAATAAAATCTTATTTTTTACATTATTCAAAATTACTATAAAGGGTAATTAAAAAGTAGTAAAAAAAATCGAAAAGAGACGAAAAACTTAAGCATGTAGGTACCTATTAAACACATTCACATGTTTGTAAAAATGAAAAAAGTAATAGAATGCAAAATAAAAACAAAAAAGTTAACACAGTCTGAAATAAAGATATCGTGAAAAACAAAAACAAGCTTTCACTATAACAACAAATTGTAAACAAAATATTATTGTAAACGTTTGTCTGGTGAAGTTACCAAATGTGTGTCGCGACGTATTTACGAAGTACTTTTAAAATTCGTTGCTATTAAATTGTTTGTTTACATAGGCTGTCAATCTTGTAGCAGTGGGCACCGGGCGTGAGGGAAAAGGTCATACCTATGTGAAGTTCTGGTTCCCTCTCGGAGTGCACCGGACCCATCATATTATTGTCCGTAGGTGTCGGCGTTTCGTAACGCCCGTAACTGCTGTCCGGGGACATCACTTGAGTCAAAACAATTTAAACTTAAACAATCCTCCTATCCACTTCACAACACGTAAGCCACATTCGAGCCGGTGGGCTCGGAGACACGAGTGTCCTGCGCGCTCTGCTACCGAATATAGGACAGGAGTGCATGGGCCGAGGCGCGCGGCCGCAACTCGCCGAGGATGAAGGTCGCTCGTGTCGCGTGTATCGCCGTACGCGCCGCGTGCGCTTCGCTCGAGCTCGATCGACGAACTGAGCTCGGACCGCGCGCACTCGCGATCGCGACAACGCGAGCCTCCCCTTAAGAGTGAAAGTCTGCAAAAAGATCACCGCTCCGCGCGATACGATCGCTTCGGCGACAACGCTGCGGGCTGCGAGCAAATATCGCCTCTATGCGCTCGCGAAGCCCGTCAGTCTGAGCTTCAGCGCGAGCCTCGGCGCGCTTCGAACTCCAGTCCCCGAGGTCATTGCCGCGCCCGCGCGGGACCAATGAGAAAGGCGCGCGGACGAGCGCGGCGAGCCATTGGTGGACCGGCAGCCCGCGCCCCGCACCCGCTCCACACCGCTCGCTCGAGTTCGAAGACCCGAACCTTGCGAGCGCTCGCGGCCAAGGTCGTGCGAGAGCGGCGCCGAGCGAGGGCCCGCCGTGCGTCCGAGCGGGACGAAAGCGCGCGTTGCGTCACACCACCAAAATATTTTTGGTGATGGAACGCGAGTGAACTTGAACACGAAATCGAGCTAATGGATGGCGAGCGCTGTGTAGGTCGCAGCGGCCGCCGCGTGACGGAGTGACCCGCAGCCCGCTTGCCCGATTCCCTCCTGCCGCTGCACGCTTCCGGGATATTACACCTAAATTATGTTTACACACAACTTCTAAAACAGTTGCAACATTATAGCCTCATTACAAAACATTTCTTGATCTATTTACAAATCACCAACGAGTTCCGGATTTATAGTAATCTCTTTTACTTATAGGTATGACAATATAAACATAAAACGACTGTTCATTGTGTTTAATTATGTTTATATTTACAGTTATAGGAGCTACAGATGAAAATACAGGCGACCCAATTACTACACCGATGATGATGAAATAATAGCACCCCACATCCTCTCCATACGTGTATGAACTTATTGATAAACAAGGTCTTTATACTTATAGGTGGATAGCTATAAACACAAATGATTTAATTTTATATAACATCCCAACTGAACATATCGTTGAAGTTTTAATCTAAACTACAAAGGTATAGAGTCGAAGTTCGTTTGTAGCGAGAGCTATTTACATGAGATAAAGACGTGCGGGCGGTGGGCGTCGAGGCGGGTGAATGACCTGGAAATTTTGGCGCAGGACGGTCAAGGCCACCGGCCGCTCTGCGCCACTCCACTCCACTCTCAATATATTCTACTAATTTTGATTTATTATTATACGTACTACAAAAGTTATGTAAAAGAATGTTCTTTTATTAGCACAGTATTACGTATGCATAAAATTGAGCAACGTGTTGTTTATAGATATCTTAAAATGTTACCATTATTTACAAGTTCACGATAATCGGAATGTATCATCAGTTGGGAGGATATTTAAAATGAAACCTACCTAAATTATTTGTGTATTGTATGTGTGGGTTGTATGAAATCTTTTTTATCACAAAAATATTGAATTGCCAGTATTAACTCTTTTATTGATCTTAAAAAAACAACCAGAAGGCTTCGAAAGTGACTAAAGGTGTTCTTTAGTTTTTAGTTTCTTTGTTTTTTTAACTCAAATTCCTATACTTTCCCTTTTTAATGCAAGAGGAAGTTTTTAAAAGGGCTTCGCAAATATCCTCCCAGTGACAACATTGCAGAATTTAAAAAAGTTAGGAAACGTTCCTTCCTCTTTCTTATGATTGTTTTTATAAGATTGAGTATTTTTTTTTTACCAAAAAGCTTGTGATTATAAATCTTACATCGTAAAGGAGTAATTCACAGCAGTATAATAGAATTTCAACTGTGACCTTTTTTATCCGAAACCATTACGTTATTGTCAGAACTTTTTACTATTATTTCCGTATAATTTTAATAAATGATGTTTTCTGATTTATTTGAACTTAATGTTTAATAGCTTCAGAAGATTTATAATATTACTCCTTTTTTCTGTAACAATAATTTACACAAGGAATTAACAAAAAGTAGTTCTCATCAAAACTCACATTCTTAGATTAGATATAATTTTTGCCACGTGATTAAAATAATTCATCTCAAAGTAAGTATTATTATGTAATTGGTCTATTAATCGCAAAAATTGAACAATATAAAACAACGCGGCATATGTTTTAGCAGAGTGTTAGGTAAAAGTATGAACTCAATTTTTTCCACTTCCTTCCGCTGCCCTAACTTTTTTAGATTGTGCGAATATCAAATTACACGGTTGTTTGTTGTGTTAGTTACGCAATAAACGAATCTACTCCATTGTTTTAAGGTTGATATTTGATTGTATATTTTTTAACGTAGCGAAAGTCGTCAGCCGGTGGCCACATGTATTTTTGTATTGTTCACTGTGACCACAACTAAAGGGATCGACTCACTTTTGATGATCTCGATCGATAGCACCTAGTTTTTTTGTCACTTAAGTTACACTTAAGGCCATACTGTTTGCAATTTAGGAGGCTTCGTTTTTTCCGCGTCCGGATAAAACTAACGCATTTATTTCTGGTGCTAAATTACGTCATATGTTTAGTTTTTTATTTTACTCTCTTCATTATAAGCCTTATATGTTTCTGAGAAAAATTCTTTGTAAGCCTTCGTTTACAATTAGTTGCTATCGTTGTTAACTATCGCTTTAAAATATAACACATGTATAGAATAAGCAAAGTATGCATACGAATGCACGTAAACCAATATTGTTCATTTAACAATAACCGCTAACTGACCGTTTACCGGCAATCTACTTCATTACAGCTCGTATTACATTCAAATAACTTAATACAAACCTTTCATTTGAATAACTACGATTATGACCTCTAAAATATTGTACGGTCGTTAACAACCGCTTTAAACTTTTGTAACAATATAACAAAAATAATAAAGGGGCTCGACGTCCTTCCGATTGAAGGACGATAGGACAATGGGGGCGACTGTACTCGTACCCAATTCTACTAACGACGTTACATTGTAGGTACTTCGAACTATCCATTACTCAGCCCATAAATTAATTTTACAACATTGGACACAGAATGTGGTCAAGGCACGTTTTTACGACTCCCGACCGCAAGGAAGTGAAGACTTTGCTTTTAAAAAAAGAATTAGGTCAAACTTTGTACGTCCAAAGCCATTACCTGGAATGTGGGTCGAGGTTGTCGAAACTGGATATTGTGTTACCTTTGTAAATTAGGTACTTGAACAAGTAACTCTAACCTAAAACAACACTGCAACAACTTTTTAAAAGTTAAAATTACGTAGTTTTGTTAACATTGCATTAAATGTGTTATTTAATACTAATAATTGAAAGGTACTAGAGAAGCTATATAAAACGGAAAAATGTTGATGCTTCAAGTTGGTTTGCTGAGTGAGAGACGAAACATGTTTTTCGCCAATGCGAACACAGTAAGATAAGCGGTTATTAAAGTTAAAACAAAAACGACGCAATAACAGAGTTGGTAATTTCGCAGAAGTGGCTCGCGTCGCCGTGGGCAGTGGGCAGTTCGGCCGCACGCCGAATGTTCGCGGCGCGGTCAAGGTCCCTCTCGAAGCCGGTTGTGATGCGCAAAACATAGTACCCTAGCCCCACTATACACTGTTATTGTGGGTACTTGTATTAACTATAAATCGTTACACAATATTCATATCAACATTACCTAACATTAACATTTATTTGTTCCAATTAACATAAGTTTCGAAGAATGATCTATCCTTTTAAATAAGAAAAAAATTAAGTAGTTTAAAGTACGAAATATTTAAAGAATACAAAATGTGTATGTCTTGACAAATAACAAATTGTTGATAATATATCAGACGGTTTTTCGACTAAATCCGATGACAGGGGAGCGAAGAGCGGCAAGTTTTGCGGCGGTGTGAGGTCAGCCCGAGTCAATTACCCCGCGAGCTGCGACACCGCCTCGCCTGCTCGCCTCTGACAAGCACGTTGCTCGAACACATGCCACAAACAACGAATTTTGCCTTTGTTTTTTATAAACGAAATTTCAGCAAGCACATACCTACTGGCCACTTATAAATCTTAACTGCCAGTTTTTAAAAAAAGAACACTTGAATACAGAAATTGTTTGGATATGGATATCTTTTATGGCAAAATCATTTGTGAGGTAACGTATTGCTACGCAAGTTATAGTTTTTTTAACTTTATGGTAGTACAATGAGATTATGTGACATCATCAGGCTTAGGTTCCATCTTATTACGCACGAATGTTACAAATCAACAAATTCATGTAATCACATGACATCAATGGAGTGTTTTCGACTTTCAAGTTATTTACATACTTCATTTTAGACATTTTTATTGGGATCAGTATTGCTTAATTTGTTGTTTCAAACTATCCCTAATTACTTACTTGAACCACAAACTTTAGGTAGTTAGTTGAATTTAACATTAGAATGGGTAACGTAATTTAAGGGAAGTGAAACATTAGTGCTAAATAGAGCAAATAATATGTTCACCGTCTTTTAGGACACCTCAGTCAAGGTCTAAATTATTGGTGTTTTTGGGATACAAAATTTAATAAACATAATTAGGACTTTTAGCCGGCTGTTGCCTGTTGGTGCCTATAGTGATGTACATTGGACATAGACGAGCCTGTGTGTCAGCTTGTGCCTACCGTCTATTAGTGAACAAGCGAGCGAGTCACTGGGGCCGTGTGATCCGGACGCGCTGAATCGCACCGACCTCGTCTGATTCGGCAACTCGTGCCAAGGCCAAGGCCAATTGGACGGGTGCGCTCAATTAATAGCTCCATGCCTAGGGTTGTCACTAACTGATGTTGTGGTTCGATCGATATATCATTTCCGTATTTTTTCAATTAGGTAGGTATGTAAGACACGTTGTATAGAAAATTAGTGAAGTTAAATTCAACACAAGTTCAAATACGAAGCTTAGTATAATCGGCAAATAACAGTAAATTATAACAATTTACAGTAGACTATTTTTGTGTCGACTCAAACTTTATTGCGTCGTTTTCTGTTCAAACACAATATAATCTATTAATCAAATCTAATTTATTAATTAGTTCATGACCTACACAACGTATATTTTACAAGAACACGTTAACGGCCGCCCGGAACTGAATTCTAAATTAAGCTTCATATATCATGAATTTGAATAAACGTCGAACTGACGAGCGAGCGGCCCCATCAGCGGCTAGTGTAGAAACATTTCCTCGTTCGTGTCGGTACGTGTCAATGCCAAATCGTACCGAATTAACCGCAATGTCAAAGCCGTCAAGGTAACTAACTACGACGCGAGGAAATCCAAGTCTTTGTAAATTAAAATTATTACGTTTGTTCTAAACAATAAGTATAATATAATGGAACGAAAATTTTATGAATTATGTAAC
>JAOCNA010000027.1:5713196-5749045 GCA_026546675.1 Papilio helenus | reverse complement strand
TCGATGATACCGAACCTGCCCTTGGATTACAACGACTGGGCTATCTCAGACCAAACGGACGTCAACATCCAATTCCCCCGTTTGTGGTGGTAAAAAATGTATCGAGGCAATTATTTCACTACATTATTTGTATAAGACAATTTGTTTAGATCGATTCACTAATATATGTCGCAATCGGAAGAAGAAATAACTTTGAATTTAAGCTATAATTAGAACACAAGCGCCGCCAAGCGACTTTCTAGAGAACTTGAATCGTTCTGGAAATAAGGATCGTTGCGAGGACATTGTTTGAACGATATGAGCTTTGTAAATCGATGATATCCTGACTGAGAAGTATTGTCAGTGTATTCCTTGAATCCGACTTTACCTATGACCGCCCACACATGATCTCGAGTAATAGTAATTCTGATATCGTTCTAGCTCTAGCCGTTATATATATACCGAAAACCAACATAGTGAAGAAAGCAGTAATCATGGAAGCGTTCCAATGTTGCATCAAATCCTCTATTCCCACCTCCTGCATTAAAGCCATATGCGCTAAAAATAATATTGCGCCTGCTAGTGTTTTAATAATTGAAAAAAAAACCTTATTTTTTGAAAACATTTTTACGTAAAATTGATTTTCAGATGAAAAACATGACATTATTTCCCTACCCTTAGTAAAAACAAGTATGCATGCAATATGTATAAATTCTGATAAAAGGGAAGCAAGTTTGAGAACAAAGCATCTCATTTGAAACTTTCTCAAACAGTACAAGAAGATAGGTAATACAGCAGTTCAGTGGCAAAAAACGTAGGTGGGCGAACGCAGGCTGTGGTGCAGGGGAAGCGAACATTAACCCTTTCTGCAGTTCATTCGCCGTCTGGCCTCACCCCCTGCGCCGCCCACGTCGGCCGCCGCCCCGGCTGCATGGTGCCGCTTGCCGTTTCCAACTGCAACCCAACACTTTTTAATTTATCTACAACCGATTACTTTTACCCTTTAATGCTGAAAGTTGCCAATAACTTTATGCAGGCGCTTAGTTCAACGACTTTTAGTTTAAAATTGTATATTTACCGATTTTAGATATAGGTTTTAAATTGATTAAAATGTGATAATTCTTTAAATATGGACGAAACTCTACAACTTGATACAATTCTAATCAAAGAATATGTAACTATATGAAATCACACAAAAGCAATAACTTCAGGCAAAATTATTTTCAAGATTTAGGGATTTTATCGATTACATTAGGAATATACGTATTAAGTGAGTATGGTTTAGTGTCATTCATTTAACCAGGAGATATATGATTTCTTCGTGACTTTTTCATTAGATACACAAAACGTGTATCTGTGTATATTACCTTTATTAGCCACCTTGCTAATGTTAGCAGGTTTCTTTATAATTATAACGAATATATTGGTCGATCCGCTATACAACACGTATGCATAGAAAGCATGGTTTTTGCCTATATAACAGGCGCAGACACTACGCCGCTGTAATTAGTGCGGGCGAACGCTACATCAGAGACGGCCCTCAGACCTCTCGTCTCTTCAAGTGGCCCTACTGCCTGCGACACCAAGCTGAATGATATCGTCATTACCATCTTTCCTACACCTTTATTTACTAGCTATGCTGTACCTAAAAAAATAATCGTAGGTGTTCAGAATTTATTTGCAGTCATGTATACTGAAATGCGTAGAAGAATCCAGTCTGACTAATGTTCAGCATGTACATTTTTGTTTACCGAATTATTGACTGTTTTTATAGATTTTCATAGATATTATACTTTTTGCACGTTTCCCTATTTCTTTGTCGTAACTCCCAGGCATCAGAAGATTTTAAAATGGTATCCTATTTCTTATTTCATGAAGATCCGTTCAGCCGTTTAGGAGTTACCCTCTAACATCCATCCATCTAATCTTTTTACATTTATAATATTAATAAGAAGTAAGATAACAAGATTATCACTTATCCTGTTCCATAAATTCTTTGTTTTATCATCTGTTGTAAAATTTTAGGTCTGTGCCGTTTTGTCTATACTCTTTGGTTAAATATAATCTTTGGTTGCGCGACACGACTGATTGTCAAGTCAAGCGCTTCTGTCAATCAACATAGCAAATTTATTAGATTTCCGTAATTATAATTGTATATGTTTTTACTCAAGATAATCTAAACAATGCCGAAAAATAAAGGAAAAGGAGGTAAAAACAGGAGGAGGGGGAAGAATGAAAACGAAACTGAAAAACGCGAGTTGGTCTTCAAAGAAGACGGACAAGAGTACGCCCAAGTCACAAAGATGCTCGGTAATGGCCGCTTGGAGGCCATGTGCTTTGATGGCATAAAACGTCTATGTCATATTCGAGGGAAATTAAGAAAAAAGGTATGGATAAACCAAGGAGATATTATACTTATCGGCCTACGAGATTATCAAGATGCGAAGGCAGATGTCATCCTGAAATATACTCCCGACGAGGCAAGAAATCTTAAAACGTATGGAGAGTTCCCAGAAACAGTACGCATCAATGAGACTGTTGTCTATTCTGTTGACGGTCTGGACGAGGACATTGAATTTGGAGACGAAGTCAGTTCAGAAGATGAAGCTGATGCAGTAGATGCTATATAATACCATTCTTATGTATACATCTACCGTAAGTTTATGTAAATTTATTTTCTGTTATTAAAATAAATTGCCTATAAGTCTTGTTCACAAAATTATTGTGTTATGCATATTAGCAAATTGTCTAGTTCTATGGGACAAGCGCTATTTTCAAACTTAGATGATTCAATAACATATCTAAGAATTCTAGTATAATTTATTCTAAAAACTACTAATCTCAGACACCTATCACAATAGATATACAAAGAAAACCAAGCACAACATTCCTTGAATTTCTTATGGATCATCTTTAAAGAATATATAAAAATAAGGAATGTATATAATTAAATTATAGTAAAAACATGTTTGTTTTATTTTTAAAAGCAATACAGTATTTTTTACTTTCCTAATCTTTTTATTTTGGGTTATTTATTTGGTGTATGAGTGTTAAATATATAAGATACCCTTATAAAGTGCTATTCTTTAGGACAGTGACTTTCAAAATGAAGCTCAGCCAGTAGCGACCAACTTGACTAATGTGTTTGTATTTGTTTTACAATTAAACATACTTTTAAAAAATTGTGGTATATTTGCAGCAATTTTGTTGTGCCATTTTATGATATTTTTAAATAATAATAAGTTTATGCAGAAATGTTTTTATAAATTATCTTTAACATAAAGCACACTAAGAGATAGTTTATTGGTCCTTTGGGCTTTTGTAAAAAATGTTTTAAGGGTAGGATATTTGCCATCTAACTCTTTGCTTGTTAAATCCTTTTGCCCTTATATATTTTTTATAATCAAACTACACATAACATACTTCTATTTGATACTTGTTAATTTAACAGTTATTCACTGGTTGCCACTTGAACAGACATTTTTCTTGCAGACTACCTCTGTTAAGACTTAATTCAAATTCTCACAACATGCTCTTTTCGGTATTCTTCGGTTGAAAAAGTAAATAATTCAGTCATATTTAAGATTTGAAAAGGAGAAATAGGTGGTCTATCTCAGCTACATACTAATAATTACTGATTATTTCTCTTATGTTATGGATGTTTAATTAATTGTTGTACATATTTTAATTTCAGAGATGACAAATTCTCGGCTGATTAGCAACAATTTGGAAACAACTGAATAGGTCTGACATACATCTTAAATTGATATGTATGATCAAATCTAACTTGGTTTCTAAGAAAACATTGCTGACAATCAAACAAAGCAGCTCAATTTCTACCACTACTACTATTGTATTACTATTTTTCATTTCTACCAGAATAGATTCTTTTTTTGTATATAATATTTATGTAATGTAAGTTTTTAATAAATTTGAAAAATCAATCTATACAACAATTATTTATAACTTAATTGTATACTAGCTGTTGCTTGCGACTTCGTCCACATGGAACTAAAAAATATAGCCTATGTTACTGGCTGATAATATAGCTTTTAATAGTGAAGTCCAGTAGTTTTTGAGTTATTTCATTACATACAAAAGAATATTTCCTCTTTAAAATATCATTATTGTAAAATTAATAATTTTATAGACATGTACATCTAAAAGTACAAATGTCCAATCCCAAAAATAGAATAAAAGTATAAAATAAGCTACATACAATATAAAATTATTAGTAATCTAAAAGTAAGCTGATGTATATGAGAGTTAAACCATTTTTGAAAAGGGATAGGCATTGTGATTAGAAAAAGTAATTTTATTTAATATTTTTGATCTTGACAACAGGTATTTATTTGTAAAGAGCCTCTAACAAACTCAATATACTTTATCTCATTTTTTCATACATTACTGAACAATCATAAATGCTGTCTGTTTGAAATTTCCCAGGTGTAGCAAATAGCATATCAAACGAATTAATTCACAAAGTAACATGTTATATTTTGAACCTTTAAGATGATTAGTTATAATTGCGACGCTGTGATACCTTAAAAAGGTCCTCAATATTGATTGGAGGAAGGCCTTTTGGTGGAAAATTTATGTGTAAGTAGTCGCCAATTAGACAACTGTCGTTGGGTATGTACACCTACTACTTAAAATGCGCTAGTACAAAAAATGGAATACTCTAAGATTTACACCTTTGTGTGATTTCGAAAATAGTTACCATCTTATCACACGTATCCAATGAGGAGCTCGGAGCCTACTCTTAAGTTAGGGAAGATAGAGCCATAATCAACCACGCTTGCCCAGTGCGGGTTGGTTGACTTCACACAAATATTAGCATTTTTTCGTATGCAGGTTGCATCACGATATTTTCCTTTACCGTGATAACGTCGGGAAAATGTACGTGAAATTCAAAAATCGGAAAATGCATTAGTATGTAACGGGATTTGAACCTAGGACCTGCAGATTACAAGTCAAGTGTTAACACCTGAGCTGCCAACACACTTTTAGAGTCTCCCGATATAATTGCTTTTTGTTACGATAAGGAATGAATATATTTTGTTGGTTGGTTGCCAAGGTCTAGCAAAAGATTTATATAATTGTAATTGCATATGCATGCATTATAATTGCAATGCAAAGTTCAAATGGCTACACACGCCAACAAGTTTAGCAAATAATATTGTATTATTTTTGAAGATTTTACTTATTACATAACAACTAGCTGGTCAGTGTATCTATCAAATAAAGACATACAAAAAGAAATTCCACATAATTATGGATCAATCGAAGTTAATTGTAAGTATTAAAATTATATTTGAAACAAAGACATCATCAACACAAATGTGATCAACCACAGTTTCAAACCGTATGACCTAGGACTGAAATAATTAATTGTCTTAAAATATGACTGTTTCAATATTTAGTAATGAAAAACATAACTATAGGTTTTGTTTTCATAAGATGGAGCATTTTCACCATGGACTCATGGATCATGGACCGCCATCCATGATCTTCACCTTGCGCACATACACGTGGATTTTATCCCTGTTTTACATTATAGCAGTAGTTTAGAACAGAAAAAATTATAAAATTGAGTAATGTCTTTTTAGTGTATCTGTGGTTCTATTCGAAAAGGAGGGCAATCGTTTTTTTTTCTGAGATTTTTTCTGTGCTTTAGAATGTTGCCAACTTGTACCTTAGTAGTCGCCATATTGGATTTTGTTGTGCTTCGGTCGAAAACATTGTGAGCACGTGGATTGTTAGATTTTAATTTTGGGCTAAATTTTTTAGTTAATAATACCATTTGGTGAAGTCATTTGCTTTGTTATTAATTCGGCGTTTTATAGTGCAATCATTTTTCTTTGGATACCAACGTAAGTTTATAGTAAACGTGTCTACCGGCAAGTAATCTTTCTGGTTAAGATTCAGATCACGGGTCCAACCTCTATATCAAATAATTTTTTGGTCGTGTTTTAGTTACATTTAAGTAAATATGTGATCTAATTAAACATTACTTTTTTTGACAGCTTATTCTAGTCTGAATTGACATTCCTAAAATTGCGTAACCTTTCATTTTACAATTTCGTGTTCGCTTACGTGTTGTCCGTGAAGGTTTTTACAGCTCGTGACCCTCGCCGGACAACATATTACGTACACGTTGAAAAGACCAAAAGCACATGGTTTCCATTACGCTTATTGGCTTTGAGAAAGTGCTGTGTACGTGTCTTATAACTGTCAAGCACTAATCGTGATTGTAGCGATTGTAGATTTAATTAGTCCACACCTGGAACGTGCAAGTTGTTTCTTAACTTTCATAATTTTTATTTCTAGCGCTTAAAAATGGTTATTTTTTTGTTACTTTATTCTATAAAATAATCTTATCTTCCTAGTTCTATTTTTGTTGTTGATAAACTACATTAACCTAATTTTGTATGTTCACAAAAAACATGTGACTTTTGTTATTGTAGTAAGTGGCGCTTTCCTAAAAGCCTAAAACAGTGATTAATTAATTTAGAAAAATTTGTGTTTTGTATTTTGGTTTAAGTTATTTATTATTCGGTTTTTACTCTTGTTTCAAATCAACACTTTCTAAAATGCCGATTTTATAACCTCAATCTTTTTTTTTTATCGCAGATAGTTGTTTTTAGATTTAGATTACTTTAATATATTGAGTAGTAGATGTTTTTTATTTAGAACTAGATGTTTTTAAAGTTCGTGAGTGTTTTGAAAAGTTTTGAATATTATTTTTGTAATTAAAGTTACGATATAATTGTTATCACATGCTTTAAATAAACATTGGGAGATGGGTAATATTTAATTAATATAATATTTGACATAATTAATAATTTCTTTTTAATTTCTATTTAGGTTTCTGGTAAAAGTGGCTCGATACAATGGCACCTTGTCGTCAGCTGCTTATGTGGTCAGTGCCATCAATAGCAGTGTTAATTGGCATATTTTGGTTCAAGAAAAAGAGAGAATATGCCAAATCTGACCCAGGAGGAAGAGAAAGAATAAAAAGTTTAAAAGAGGAATTAGCAGAAGCGTTAAATGCACAGGCTGAATTGAACAGGACATCTCCTCTGGGTAAGGCTGAACGATCAATAATTAAATCTGCTCCAATTGACATCATTCCAAAAGGTAGCGGATCACAAAGGTCTTCTTTTGAACTAACCGATGAAGAGGTTGACTTAGAAATAGAGAAGATAATAAGAAAGAAATCTCTTGAAAAAGATAAGAAATTATCAGTGGAAGTAGGGAAACAGTATATTAATAACATTTCATATGTTTCTTCAAATTTGAATCAAACCCCTGTTACAGTGAAAGAATCTATAGCACATTCATTTTCACCACTTCAAACTGAAATGTCTTGCAACAAAGGTGATGTGACACTTGACTCAAAAGTCAGTGTCTCTGATGTTAACATTATAGAAAAACAACATTCAGAAGATGAGTCTGTGACAGAACTTTTGCATCAAGATAGTACAAATTTTGATAATAACAAAACTGAAGATATGTCCACTGAAGATGGAGATATGGTCAATGACCATGATGATCTTAATATTAACAATATTGTAAATGAAAATAATATTAATGAACCTAGTGAAAGTAATGAAAGCAATAATACTTACTCATCACAGAATAGAAGAATTTCAGAGAGGGATTCGGCAAATCATAGTCCCGTAGATCCTTTGTTAGCTAGTCCTTCAATGTGTCACTTTTCAGACAGTCACAGCGAGGTTTGTAATTGATTATTAATTAATAAATTATACTAATTTTTATTTTTATTATGTCATTATTATTTTGTATTTTTTAGGGATCAAGTGATAGTGGTAAAGGATGTTCAGAAGCAGCTAGTCCACCCCCGGCCAATTTAAATATGGTTCCTTCAGATTCCGGCCTTAGAATACATCAGTTTATAATTCCTCAGACCCTGGTTGGTCTATTAATAGGCAAACACGGATCATTTGTTAACCAAATTAAAGCTAAAACTGGCGCAAGTGTTTATGTAAGAAGACATCCAGATTCTGTTAAACAGAAAATTTGTGCAGTAGAAGGTAACAGATATATTTTAAGATTATTATATTGGTTATAAAATTAATCTTTTCTATACTGTCTTTTTTTCTATTTCAGGGACTCAAAGTGAAATTGAGGCAGCTATAGATATGATAAAAGAAAAATTCCCAGAAAAGAGATTCCCCAATTTTTCAATTCAAGAAATTAGTGCAGAACTATATCAAAGATTAGCACCTTTCATACCAGAATTTCTTCAAGTAAGTTATTTTATGTTAGAATGTTGCAAAAAGTTACTTGGTATTATAAATATTAAATCAGTTATGACTTGACAATGAAAATTCGCTTTTTTCATACTAGATAATTTTAAATAATTATGTAAATACTAATATACATAGTACCTAAAATCTAAAATAATAAAGTATATAAGGCATCAATCCAGTATATACAAATTATGTATACATACTCTTTTGTGATGCATGTCTGTCTTGGCACTTTAGTATAAGGTAAGAAGACTTAATATTTGCTGTTTAAAGTATTGTCGCCCTTTTGATAACTTTTATATTTATTTTATTGGGTTAAATAAAAATATCAATTATTAAATTAAACACTAACCCAAGTAATTTTTAGTGTCTTGACATAAAACAAGTTTTTGGGTCTTAAAGAAAAACAAATTGGTGATTTTAATGTATTTACTTCAAACATTTGTGGATTTCTGAATAAAATAATTATTTTCATGCTTAAGATATTAATTACTACAGTAATTTTATTCATGAAACTGTCTAAATATATACTCCATATGTGCTAATAATTTGAAACAAGAAACTGAAACTAGAATTGCATTTTTTACTTTGCATTTTATTAATTTTAATATAAACAACATTAAGTAGGTATAAGAATTACTTAAAATAATAATTTAACAGTTGCAGCTTGTGGAATCTGTGAACAATGACACCATAATGACGTGCCTGGTGAGCGCGGGACACTTCTTCCTGCAGCAGCCGCTGCACCCCACCTTCCCGTCGCTGCACGCGCTGCACCGCCTCATGGCCGCCACATACCAGAACCCGGACGTGCCCTCCCTGCCGCGACCGGTGAAAGGTACTTCACCCCACCCCACCCTGCCACACTCTGCCACACATTGCCACACAATGCCACACACTGCCACACCCTGCCACACTCTGCCCTTGACATTTGAGACCACTTTTAATCTTACCGTTATGTAAACGTATTAACATTCCTATGCATATATTTGCATTGTCAGAATATTGCGCGTTTTACGAAATGTTGGTCTTTTTGTAATTTTTAAAAATTCAAGAGTTTCAACTTCATTTCTTATTTGTGATAAAGTTTAATTAAACAAAATAGTGGATAAACTATTTCAATATAACTTTTATTTCACATGATGTTAGAAATGGAAATATTTGTAATAGGTTTATTATACATTTTTATCTACCAAGAACTTATATTAACACATTGAAAATATTTAATCATACAATAATTTAATTTTAAAAAACGTACAATTATTCATTGTTATACAATTTGTTGCTAAATAGTAAAAAATAGATTAAGTTCTATTTGAAGATAGTAATAATATATTTTTGTTTTTGTTTTTTTAATATTTAATTGTATATGGGTTAAATAATGTTATTAAATCTGCAGAGGGTTCGATCTGCGCAGCGCCCACAGAGAACAACTGGTATCGCGCACAAGTTATATCTACGTCGGAGGAAAACGACTCGTCTGTGGTGAAGCTGGTCGACTTTGGAGGTTACCTCACCGTTGACAACGACCAGCTCAAGCAGATACGTTCAGACTTCATGACTCTGCCTTTCCAGGCTACAGAAGCCCTTTTAGCATTTGTTAAACCCGCCAACAATGGTTAGTATTCATTTATAATTAATATCAGCTTTTGTCCACTACTTCATCCTTAATTTTTTTTTAAATAAGTAGCCAGTGCGTTCCTCCAAAGTTTGTTCTGTATCTATGCCAAACTTCATGGAGATTTGTAAACATAGAGACTTAACAAACAACCATCTTCCTATCCATTCATTTAATTGAAGTAAGATGATAATATTAGTAAGATAGGATTAGGGACAAATAACAGCGGTCGAATAAGTGAAAAGATCTGACGGCCAGGCAAGTCTGCAATATAACAAGGAATACAGATGCATTGTTTTCTTGTAGAAAATAAAGCTGAGTTTTGTTTCTAACAACTAAATGTCTATGTTACTGTCTGTTGTTTTTATATAACCCAGTTTCATGAAGATATCAAATGACTTAAATTTATCTTATCTTAACATGATTTATGTTTACACAAGTTTCATTTACCTTACAGAAAAATGTCGGTTTTTAAAGATTGCAGAAAGTGTTGTGTATGAATCATTTGTTTTTAACAAATTTAATTGCCGATTCAATAATAAAAAAAAACTTCGTGATACTGAGAATGGTCACATACTACTTTTATACCAATAGCGTGATGTTTACGATCAGTTTGAATTTCATATTACGATAATTTTTGATTACCTTTATTAATATGTTAAGTAAAAAACCCGTATCCCTAATTTCTTAGTTTTTGTCCATAAAATTAAGCACTTTCAAATAATAATAAAAATCAGTTTCTAACGTACCCAAGCTTTTACCAGCTTATGTTCTATCTATGTTTTTTATGGGATCTATTTAACTATTCATTAGCAAACATAATGAAAAGTAACCATAACAAGGTTCTCTTAACAGATATGTTTTTGGTTTAATTCTTCACATATGCATATTTAACGTGTTCAGAGGAGGATTGGAGCAGCGAGGCGCTGCGCATAATGGCGGGTCTGACGGCGGGCCAGCTGCTGCACGCGCAGGTCGCTGGCTACGACGAGGCCGGCCTGCCGCTCGTGCATCTATACCTTACACTCAACCCACAGGTATAACTACCATTAGTGAAACTTCACATTACACAACCCACAGGTATAACTACCATTAGTGAAACTTCACATTACACAACCCACAGGTATAACTACCATTAGTGAACCTCTTTATACAGGACCCACAAGTGTATGTCCCTATAATGCGCAACATTAGAATAGAGTTTATTGAGTCTAATGTGTTAATTGAGAAATTGAGTAAAATGGTGCATTATAGTGGTGGGCATTAGATTGCCATAGGTAATTGCCCTTTAATGGACGTCAACCTTACACTCACCCGCAGGTGTATGTTCCATTATTGCCTGTTATTTGTCTCATATTTTACATCACATCATGTCATCTTTCACACCCATCATCTAAACATCTTCCATTATTTTTTCCCTCGTTTTTCCTTTTCATAATGTGCCATAGCTACCGCTAGTATACCTTAATAGTAAAGTTGATAGACAATGGATTATAATGTTTTGAAAGATCTTAGCAGCTCGGAATATCGCGGAAATAGCTGCACAGAATACAATTTTAAGTGTAATGTGTGGTAATGGGTCCACATTGTGCCTCTTACAAGATTGAAATGACGTATAATAATGTGATGTGTTTGTTGCAGCAAGTGATATTCTTGAACCGCGAGCTGGTGGAGCGCGGGCTGGCGGAGTGGGACGTGCCGGCGGACTCGTGAGCCGAGGGTGGGCTGCGCGCGGGCGCATTGTCCACTGATATCTTAAGAAACGCAGTTTCGCAATGTGAGTTGTCACTGTAACGTCTCTCCGTTCAAACACCAACTGGATAATGTTTAAATTATTTAATGATTTTTACGACTGGTAATATTAGTTGTGTTTTGACACAATCTGTAACAAAATATACTTATTTTACACGTCAACTTGTTTCAGTTTTGTAATTAGCTTAAATTCAGATGCTGCTACGATGTTCTTTATTGTAAGGTTTTAAGAAAATTATTTCTCGCGGCTTTTGTCTAAAATCATCTATAATTTGCAATAATGTTGCTTTAGAATACGTAAGTTAATTTTAGATCACAAAATGGCTCGTTAATTTTTACTCTATAATTATTTTTCTAAAGATTTCTGAATGGTCAGGATGCTCATTGTAATACTGCCCGGTGCATTTCTGTGTAAAGTTGAAGACATATTTATGAAGAGAACGATTCAACTGAATAATTACATTTATTTGTATTTTAACCATGTGCTTTAAGACTGCTTAAATTGTGCCTTTTAAAGTGATATCCGTTACTGCAGCCTTGATACAATATACGAATTAAACCGCTAAAATATACAAACCACACTATTCTGATGGAAATTGCAGTAAATATGTTACGTATAATCGACTGTTATAATAAATATAGTTGTTGTAGATTATTTGTATAATACCTATGTAAAATAAGAAAGTAGAAGTATAATGTTGCGTGTTTGCCTTAGTGAAGATGTAGTTCAAATTGTGTAAAAGCGGCGGAACATCCATACATTCAGAAACAATGACGAATGAATTTGACTTGTATGAAAGTAAACAAAGTTACGTGTTCGACGTACGAATTAAACTTATTATTGCATTTGTGCATATAAACAGAAAATAATGATTGTGAAAAATGTTGAAGTTATGAAAGTACACAATGTATTGTGATATATTGTGGGAAGGATGTACAAGTAAAATAAATAATAAAGTGACTGTCATATTTATTCTGTCATTAAAGTCTCAGTTCTCTCAAATGTATTTTTGCTTGTATGGAAGCTCCGTCCGCTGGTTGTAGTCTGGTTACGAATTTGACAAAGATTTTCATGTCTTCATTCAACAGTTCCATCCTCAACTTACCTTTGATAATTGTTATCTATTAGAATTTTAGATCTTGTTACGAGTTTGCCTTTGCTCTTTAAAGTTGTTATCGCTTAACAAATGTTTAGTAAGTAAATACTATTTTCATACCACAAATGTTCCAGCTTTGATCTACAGTGACAATGATAGGGCATTGACAATCTTTGAGCAAATTAGTTATAATGAGCATTTCAATATTCCTGACTTAATGTAAATAATATTAAGTAATAAGTAGTGATCTAAACAGTTTTGATTTTTTAGTTTGAAATTCAGTATTTTTTAAGGTTAGGTGTTCTTTTCATAGAGATTTATGATAATGTAGTGTACTTGTTGGAAGCTACACTTAGCTTAAGATACAAGTATAATTTTGTAGTTTTGTAGGTATTTTTGAGAAGCTATGTGTTTTTTTTTGTTTATTTATAATCAAGTCCACCAACATTGGTTTCCACGGCCGTAGCTGTTCGTAATCAGTTGGTTTACTGTATACCTGCTCTCCTTTTGCATTTTGTTGACGTCGATTGTACATATACTAATATATTTGCGGTTAAATAAATTATCGTTTTAAAATTTCAGTTTGATTATTTAACACAGAAATTCCTACTAAAATCCCAGCCATTAATTCAATATAATTGAGCAGAATGTGGAGGTATTTAGTATCATGTGTTTTGACTGATGACTAGTCTTTCCCCACCCTAGTCCTTTTTCCTATACTTTCTTATTTACAAAAATATTTTTCATATTACGTCTGCATAGAATAGTTGTCGATGTCAGTCGAGGTAGACAGTGATATTTCAAGGTAAGGCTTTCTACATTTTTAACATTACAATTGGCATACGCATTTAAACGTATAGTACTGAAAATATCTTGACTGACACCGACTTCAAAGAAATAATAATTGTACAATATATACATAACAGCTACAATAAGGAAGGTTTAAGTAAATCGAGGAATTATATCATTACTTTTTAGTGTATTTTGTTTGGAAGTCGATTTGTTTTTTTATTTATTTCTTGATTTTTAGTGATTGTAAACATATGATAATCACAAGCTTTCAAACAAAGAAAAAATTATCAAAAATAGGTTAGCTTAGAAATTAAGTAAAGAACTAATACATCATTGCGATCATTTAATTCTGTGCGCCGCTCGCCGCTTTCGCCCATGGGTTTTATTTTGATATCTTCTAGAATATTGGTCAGAATTATATACTGTACAAGGCAATTATAATCTACATTTAATACTCTAACCTGAAAACATATTTATTTGGATAAGGAATAAGAATAAGACCAAATAAGAATAAAAGCGTCGTAAAGCGGAATGCATTTTGCAAACGGTTATTGTGCGATAACCTTAAGAGATAAATATATGCTATCGCGGACTTTAATATAGCAAATTTAAAGAGCTACAATTCTTCCATACATCATGTTATGTAAGTCTTACAGTTTAGGCTACGTAAGCAAAGAAAGCATAAAAGACCCCAATTTTCGTCACCCGATTTTGAGCTAAACAATTTAACTACGCCGTAGTCTTTGACTCCAAAAGTTAAACAAAAAAAATGGGACCCACCTGCAATCACTGCCTTTCGGACAAAAAATGAATTTACAGAATCGGTGTACCAGTGCCGGAGATATCGCGTAACACACATAATAAAATATATACAGAATTGAGAACGTCCTTCTTTTGGGAAGTCGGTAAAAAATGAAACGCAAAACGTATATGAAATGGTTTATTGAGATAGATAATATAAAAAATTAGAATATCCTCATTTTCTTAGTCTAATCCCAGTCCACTTAAATAGAACATACTAACAACGCGGAAATGTACACAACAATAACAATCACAATTACCTTGTTAACACAAAGTAATTCCTTTCAGGACTCGTCAATATATTAATTAATTATATTTATAATGATAAATTTCACTTCATGTCAAATTGAATAAAAATTATGTTATCGTTTTTTGTACGTCATTTTATAAAATTTATTTTAACAGCATATTTGTACAATTAAAACATTTAAAAAAATATAAATCATACTTTGAAAAAGTAGTCATTTAAATACAATTACTGCTTGAAGCTGTCATATTCTACATATTCTAATATGTATTATTTGGATAATGTCCTTAAGTAGATAAATTTAACTAACATGTAGTGTGAACCTAACTCCATACATCAGACGAATATTTCTTCATAGACTCAAGTTTCTTCAGGAACTGAATCGCCTCCGCCTCGGAGCGGCCTCCCTTCTGCTGGATCGCTCTCAGCACGATGTTGCGCACGTCCACAGCCATGTACTTAGCATCACTGTTATGAAAACAATCAATCATTACATTCGAATTCATTACATTTACAGTATTAAAGTTTTTTTTACATACCCGCAGATGTAGAAATGGCCATTTCGGTTGCCTATTATATCCCAAAGTTCATCCATGTTGTTCTCCAGAAGATGAGTCACGTAAACTTTCTTCTCTTGGTCTCGTGAGAAGGCTACATTCAGCTTCACATCGCCGTTCCTTTCATATTCTTCGAGTTCCTGTAATTTAATACATATAATAAGTTTCACAAACAATAAATGATAAAAAAAAAAGTAATAAATATTAAGATATCAAAAATATGGTATTTACCTCTTGGTAAATGAAATCTTGGTCGCGATGCCTGCAGCCGAAGTAGAGTACGGTGGAGCCGACCTCCTTGCCGCTGGCGCGGGCGTGCGCGCGCTCCTGCAGGAAGCCGCGGAACGGCGCCAGCCCCGTGCCCGGACCCACCATCACTATCGGCGTCTGAGTTTGCATTGGCAGCCTGGAAACAAACAAAATACTAAGTAAACATACACACATACAAGTTTACACGTTTCTAAATATTTCAGGGGCTCGAAATATCGTCAAGACTTGCTGTAAGAACGTAAATATAAGCAAAAAGGAAAATTTAGGGCCGAATATTAAAAATAATAAAGATTCATAATTAAAAAAAAATGATAGTTGGACAAAAAAATTAGTACCTGAATTGAGACTTTCTAATGTAGACAGGAACTCTTGGGAGGGGTTTGCCCTCCTCGGGCTTGTGGTGAGCGAGCCAGGTGGTGGCCACGCCCTTGTTGGTGCGCCCCGTCGGCGTCTTGTATTCCACCACCACCGCAGTTATGTGCACTGTCTCCGGGTGCAACTATAAACATTAAAAACCATGTTTTATTGTATTTTTTCTTTAAAATGGAACATAAAACATGAATCAAATTGGACTAATACTTTTTTGTTGTACAGTCTGTTAATGAGAGATAATGTATAAGTGCTAATTAACATAATAAAAAGTTGCATAAGAATGTTTGCTACATTACTACTTTACTTTATAACATTGTTATACCTAAGAAATACTAAAATTTTGATTGTAAAACAATTCTGAACAAAAAAAATTTGCAAGTAAGGAGGTAGGACACAAGATAAAGAAAACCTAGGTTTTTATACTATCAAGAGAATTTTGAAAGTTGGTTCATTATTGGTTGTTGACTTTAATAAAAAAAGTAGTTTAAGTTCTAACTAATTTGAAGCTTTTTAGTGACATACCTTAGGGCTAGAGGATATGGAGTAGTAGCGCGGCTGCAGACGAGGCAGCAGTTCACAGACATGGTCCAACGTGGGCTTGCAGGACTTCAGGTCTTCCAGGATGTGCACTATGTTCCTGCAGGAGTCCACTATGAAACTCTGGTACAAAGCCTTGCCTTCCGTTGAATTTGTTGACATGAGCAACAGTTTGTTCTTGTCCTAAAATTTTGTTTATTTACATTTACTTAAACTCAATACTAATAATCAATAGTTACTTTGACTATGTATTGATGTAATGAATTTATAATTATTTTTAAATATGGCTACACTTAGCTTTAGGTAGGGTTGACAAAGAAAAAATATAGCTAAGTTGCTGTTTATTCTATTCATGAGATAAATTGGATAAACATTTTAGTTGTTATATTTTAATAGACTTAACTGAAACAATTAAATGTTTTTCTATTAGTTTTAAATTTAGATCAATAATTACTTTCTAAAATGATATTTTGTAAAATGTTCATAGTGTTATATGAATGTCTCACCTCCTCATCGGTACAGTACTCTGCAAGTTCTCTGAGTACATGAGTACGAGGTAAAGCTGTAATTTCTACATAATGAGATAAAGCCGTGCGATACGATGTCGGACAGGGGAAAGGATTCTTTTTACTGCTCTCTTCGTCAGTGTTGATCAGAGAGAATATTTCGTCAAGATTTGCAGCAGTCAAATCACCAAGACGGTTGACTAAATCACTGTCATTGATTGGGTAGATTGCCACATGGTCACCTGGAAGACAAAGCAATGTATTTATTACCAGCTCACTATACATCCCCACTAAGAGGCTCGGAACCTACCCTAAGGGATGACTAGGCCATAGTCAAAGCAATGTATATTGGCATGAAAACAGTAATTTATTTTAAAATAACAGTATCTCGACACTGGCCAAATCCGCTAAGGGAGAGCCATAAACAAGAAATAGATAGAAAATAAAAGTAAAGTTGTATTTTTCTGAACAATTTCAATACGAAACGATTTCCAAAAAAATCTTGGATATATGTTTTAACATTGTTTTTTGCTCATAGATCTGTCTAATGCACGCATTATTTTTGATCCTATATAATTGTTGCTCATAAAAAATATGACAACTTTCTCAACTGCAATTGTTAACTTACCAGCTTCATATCGCATTTTCGAATTTGAAATGTCAAGTTCCACATGCAGACATGACCTGCCACCGCCTTTGTGCATCTCTTTATTAACTACTATTTGTGCTAAGAAGGGATTCTTAGCATCATAAGGCCTGCAAAGTAAATATTTATAATTAGTAACACTATTCAAATAGACTAACTAAACATGTTTTACCACTACAATTTTTACTGTATGTGTAAAAAAATGTAAAATGAAGCTTACGGTTTCTGTACTTGTAGTGAATGCAGTCTAGCAATTTCGCCCTTGAAAATTTGATTAGGAGTAAACTCGTCTGGTTGATGTGTCACCAAACGGAACTGCCTTGTCAGCTCTTCTTCCCCTGTGCTCTGAATGTCGAACTTCTCACAGACCGCAGGCCAAAACTTTTCTTTCCATGTGATGAAGTCATCTTCAATGCTAGAATTGTAACAAAATTGAATTAAGGTAAATAATTTACTATTGATAAATGGCAATTTCCACTGACCATCCCTTAAATTCAGGGGTCCCTTGAGCAGCATTTGAGGTTCCTTAATAAGAATTCTAATTTCACAAATGCTTAGGTGTCACCTAAGTTCAAAATTTTGCTTTACATTAAGGGAGATCCTTAACTAAAGACACCTTAAGAATATTAAAACAAGCATCAAAAGCTTATAAATATATATATTCTTATTGTCAACTGTGTGTGTACCTACATTAAATTTATCCAAATTTCTAAGTATTTGCCTATCTATTTCCTTGGAAGGATGGGCCTGTATAATATAACCTACCATAGTAAACTTAAGCAATGAACAGACATACTAAAATACTTACTTTGCATCATCATCACCTAGTCCAAGTTCAAACACTCTGTTTCCACCGAGTTCCTCAAGACGCTTGTCAAGAAATATGGCCACTTTATTGTAATGTTCGTATGTCTTGTTTCCCAAACCAAACACCTGCAAATTACATGAAAGATTCAAAATAATAAGACTCCACAAAACTATAGATAAAATATTAATTCACAAATTGTTTATAAACTATTTGCGACCAATTTATACTACGTGTCTTTACACATATCTTATAGATACGCCTTTTGTACTGAAGGTATTTGAATAATCGAAAATAATAGTATAGTAAAGTTTTAGGGTTAGAATAGCTCTTCCATTTACCAGAACAATATAAAATACTCCTAGAATTACATACCGAATGGCGAAGTTTTAACAATGGTAATACAATCTTTTTATGCGATATTAAATATGTGATGTAACGCGGTAAAAACTTTTCAGAAATATTAAAAAGGGAAACAAACATTCTAAACCTTAGTTCACTGATAAACTCACTGAATTAGCAACTTATACTATTTATACACATGTTTTAGTATTACTTATATCATAAAATGTGTTTCTATTTTAATTTCTTTACTTTCCCAATCAAAATTAAAATTTTAGACCGATATACATTTGAAAATGTCACCAATGATCTGTCACATTCGATATCAAAGATTGACAATTGATGTCAAAGTCCAACCATAGACTATAAAGACATTCGAAACGTCAAAGATTAAGTACTGTTTACGAACAACGACTACGAAGTAGAAAATGTACGTTAAGATATGCTACAATTCTTACTCGGGTAGTTATTTTGTGAAAACTGAAATAAAATTATGTGATATTTTAAAACAAGGGTATAGAAATAACAATCAATTCAAATCTGATTCATATTATATTAAACATCCATCGTTGTTATCACCCAAGTGTTTGTTTTATCTTTAAGATTACAATTACGTGTATGCCTATAAAATTACCTAACAACGCCACTGCTATAAGTACTTTTAAAAAAGACTGGTTCATTTCTTTGTAATATATCAAGCGAACCAATGAGTAACGAAATATTGACCAAATAGCTTCAAAAATAACCCTTCGTCATTGTAAATAAAATGTCTCATTATCTGATTATTTAACATGAAACTTTATAACATAGTTACTTGTTCTTTTTTTTGTAATTTTAACAGAAATGATAAAATTCACGATTAAAAAGCAACCAAACGAAGGCCATGGGGTTGACCTGTTGCGTTGATTGAAATAACCTCTGGCGATAAATGGATCGGACGACTTGGTGATTTATCGACCTCTAAATAAAAATTACAACGCACTGTTTTTGCTATGAATAGTTCATACCTTGATTGGCATGAATGATTCTATAAGTATCCTTAACTTGACTAAATTTAAACAATTGGGCCATTTCATAGCTAATATACGACACAAGCGTGTGTAGTTATTGTGATACATACTGCGAAGTTCAGCCCTTCTAGATTTGGGTCTTCGTTTTTCAGCCAATCGAAGAATTCCATAGCATTGTCGGTTGGGTCGCCTTCACCGTATGTCGCCATGCAGAAGACAGCCAACGAATTGGGTATTTCTGGTAACTTCGTAAGTTCTTCCTACAGATTATGTAATAATATGTTGTATTATATGTAAATAATTTAAATGAGTTTCATTCTTTAGTTCCACGTACCATTTGACATTCTTCGGGGTCAGCGACCATGCCCTTCATTTTGTACCGGGCGCCCTCTTTAGCAAGCCGACCGGCAAATTCCTCTCCGGTACCAGTTTGGGACCCATAGAATACAACGAGACTTCGTCCCGAAGATTGCAGTTTTTTTATGAACGAATTCTCTACTATTTGTAAAGAAGCAGCTGGTCTGTAAAGAAATAAAAAATAAATTCACTAAGCTCTCATGGTTTAACAATTTTAATATTTATTCTTTCTAGAAACCAATAGAAGTGAATCAATTTATGTAAATACTTCTAAAAATAATACATGACTGTACAGGTACAAAATCGTATATAGGTAATTGAGTCAACTTTGCTAATAAACATTCTACTGCTACATTGTAAGTTTTTACTCGCGCACAAAATTTAAAGCTGAGTATAACAACTTGTTTTCGCAAGATAATAAGATGATGCGATCTTGGTCGCATTGTATTTTAACCTATCGGGACTTTTATAGATTCTAAAGTTATTTACATTTGACCTCAAAAGTCATGGTGATATTTGAGTTTTAAATAATGCGATCTTTGCCTTTAACGCGCTACGAAACATTAAAAAATCACCATTAATAACTTTTGTTACCGGTGAGTAACATAGGCTGTATTTTTTTCTATTTTTTTTAATTCTACGTGGTCGAAGTCGCAAGCAAGTTAGTCTAGAATATATGTAATTAATCAATTTGTATAAAACCAGCGATAAATAGTATTGTGAATGGACCTTTTCAAATTATTAAACCTTTACTTCGGTTTAATCTTTGTACAATATATTGCATTAAGTATTTAATGTACATTAGTTATGTAACAAATTTTACCTCAATTATATTGTAACACGTGTACTATCATTGTCCACATGCTAGTAAAGATATCTGAACTTTACAATTCATGGTGACACGGTGATAACATTACCGTATGATATTAAAATACTAAACTGGTTAATTACATATTGCGATTGTTGAGATTCAAAACATTTGCAAGTCATGATACTTGACGGTGAGTCTCGACTGTTGTAACACAGAATATTGCCATCCCGTTCATTCTCATAGGAAAACCACAGATAATAATGTTACTTTTATTCAGATGTCATGACAGTTAATGTTAACAGTTATAAACTCAGTGGTAGTTAAACCTCTTGCTCGTTATCTTTCTGATACTGTTAAAAGAAGTTCATTTTTTTTTAACAATTTACTATTAAAATATACAAAAATGTTATCGGTGAAAAAAATATGCAAATCGGCTTCGATAAGCTATGATAAAATTACTGATATTGTATTTTACTGACTTTTGAAACAAAGAAAGATATGAAGGCTTAATTAGAATTTGTACAATATATATAAAATTGCAACTAACAATGACTCGCCGAACAAGATTATGAGAAGATTAAAGTCCAAACGAACGTTATTTAGCATGTACAAACTACGTGTAAACGTTACGAAGCGTTTATTTCAAGGCCCTCGTTATTATAATTCATTATTAAAATAAAACGTTACTATTAGGTAATAGGTATTCGTATTTGTTATAGCAGATTACTGTGATCTCATACTGATAATGTGTTTTAGTTATTTCATGTCAGCGCTGGTCGAGTTATGCGTCAGTGGAGTCAGCGATATTATTTCTTCTTTCCTTTTTATAAGTATATAACAGGTATGTTTTGTTTGATTTTTTTTATAATGTCTGCAGATATAAATATGTTTGAATAAAAAAATGATAATCCTTATCACACTACGGAGCAATCGAGTTGCTTAACGACGAAGTCGCTTGTAATAACAAAAAAATCAGATTTCAGCCCGAATACCCCTGAGAGTCTAGTAACCTTCACCTTTATAATCATCACAGATAATACAATAATCACATATTTATGTAAGGATGCGTGTACTAATTGCAACAAAATGTGAAAACATTTATAAGTGTTATAATGTAAACTAAAAATCTATATTTTCGATCACAACATTTATTTTAATGTGTATTTAAAACATTTCAATGTGTATTTAATTCAAAGGATTGTAATCCGAGGGATTTTTTATTATCAAATCGACTTATACGTACGTACTTTTAAATAAAGCGCTCACACGTACTTCTACAAATTGACCTTTTCAAATGTATATGCGCGATTGCCATTGTACATAATAATGGGAAATTCTATTTTCAGATTTTTGTCTATTCTAATAAAACTAACAAAGCATTCGAATATACGTGATTCACTTAAAATCAGACACGAAGACAAATAACTTTACAATTCAAAACGTAGGTACGAAATGAATTATTTATACGAGTATACTCTCGTAGATTGATCTCTGCTAGCGTTGCACCATTTACAGAAAAATGACAACGACTGACATTTGCGTGCAATTTGTTGCTCCTTGACCATAATCTTAATTACGTTATTGAGGCGTCAGTTACACGACATTTAAAAAATTTACTTCGTAGTCGAATGTCAGTTTGAAGGTAGAATACCAGCAATGAACTCGACTGTACATTAATAAATGTGCCAGCTAACTGTTATGCTGAATGCTCAAACAACGTTGTGACTAGCTGACTTCTCAAGACAAGATAAACAGAGTTAATAAATACGAACTTGTAGGTTGGTCAATGCACCGAACCTTCGTGATAACGGTTTTATTCTACACCGTCGTACTTAACCTACATAACTGCAACGTAGGACGACCTCATTTTTTTACTTTTGGATTAAACATTTTAGCTTCTAGTCAGAAGGCGGTTCAGCGGACTTCCAGATGAGGCCATATTTCTATTGTGATCACTAAAAGTCATTTTTATGGTCGTGAAAATTAAGTAGCAATTAATTTTCTTTTGGCATCGATTGAGATCGTGGGAACATCAAGTATATAAAATATGCCATTATTTATTCAGCTCCTCTCTTTATCCTACTCCCGTAGGGTCGGCGCAATAGGTTTTTGTCCTCCACATAACTCTATCAAACGTCATCTCTGTCATTACTCCCTTCTTGATCATGTAACCTTTCACGCTATCCATTTATCTCTTTCTAGCTCTACCTCGTTTATTATCATAATAATAAAATTGTGTGGATTCTTATTACGCCTCATAGCATATATCAGGTCAGCAGAGTTGGACGATTGTATTGCTGACGTAGCGTCATTGTAACACTTCAACTTGGTAATAAGAATTATTGTTAACGTGTTCGAGCCACGCACATTTTAATGTGTTTCGGTTGGTTTAATTGTGAATACAATTAATTTCATTATAATGCAATTATGCTTTACCAATAGAATTGTCGTCTATCAAAACCATGATATGAAAACTTTATTTTTAAAACGAGTTAACTATCATACAATCGTCATTATTAATTTTACAGTTCATTTTCTGTGGTGTTTTTAAAAAGGCGCTTACAAAAATATAAATATCGCAGTTTTTTTAGAGAGAGAGAAAGGGTTGACAATATATAGCATTGTTTTAGCAGTGGAAACAGGATAAATTCAACATAAATGTAACCAAATACATGATGAAACATATTTCGTTTTATTTCTTGACATTTTTGGCAGAATGCTTATTTATACTTTATGATCTGTCTGTAAAAAAAACCAAATACGCCATACTTTCTGGGTTTACCAGTAATACAGGAAAAACATATTAACACCTCTATATGGATTTTGCACTTACTAATGCCTAATACATAACATTTGATTTACTTCTAAATATGTTATGATAGGTGAGTAGTAACTGATTATATAACACATTTAACATACTTTTTTTACTTAAAACTGTTTTTGTTATCTCCTGAAAGTTACAGTTCTTGATAAGAGATTATAGAAGTTAAAAAAATTATCATGTACAACTAACGCTATGTTTTTCTAACGATAAGCCAAGCCAAGCCAAGTAGATGAAAGACAGAAATAACAACTAGATCGTAAAAGTTTATCAGAAATCCTGTCATTCATTATTTTAGGGTGATATTCCAGGAAATTATCTAAAACGTGACAATGTTGCTGATAAGCAAAATATTTGTTTTATGTTTGATAATTCATTGGTCGGAATTCGACCATAAAACATAATCAAGGCCTTTTTATATTAGTCTTTAACCGTGTATTCGCGCAATTTCCTTAAAAACAGTTTTCGCTTTACGTAATGATTACTTAACTGACATATTTAGAACTTATTGCACGTATAACTTACTTCAGCAGTCCCTTAGCGTAGGTTGTTCTTAACAAATGTACACTAGGAGCCGTCCTTATTGTATATTTGGAGATGAGGGAGATTGTGGCAGATGGTATAAGTTACATGCTATCATCGTGACCGTAGTCAGAGCATCAAAAAATGAAAAACCGATATAGAACTTCGAATAAGGCCATATTAATGGTAGCTACCTCACCCTAGACCAAGCATAGATCACTAGCTCAGCGGTGTCGCAATGACATTCCTTCATAAAAACAGAAAATGAGGAAGTCACTGATTAATAGAAAATTATTTATTTATTGAAACACGCAAATATCAGAGGGCAAAATGTAAGTAAATAGAGTTCAATAATTAAATATTCTCACTTGTTGGTGTAAGGCCACGCCGCGCCGGGGTTCAAACGACACGGAAAACAGTTTCGCGTTATATTCTTGAAAACATTTTACAACGTTGGAAGTAGTGGCCGTTGTCTACGTCATAGTACAATAAAACTGGTTTACAATGCAAGTTTGTTATTAATGTAAATACAGTGTCTTGATTTTTCTTACATCATGAATGATAGAATTGTAGATATAGCTATTCAAGTCTGGTTAACTTAGTAACCGTGGGTTTCCAGTCCACTGCCGACATACCTGTACTACTAACAAATACAGCGAAAACCAACGTCAAACGTAAAGGTTTCATAATACTTGTCCAGTAACTTGTAAGTTTTATTACTGTCCGCAAAATTTACCAGTTAAAGGACTCTGTAGAAAAGAAAAGACAACAAGATCGTTACAATGCGAATCACAAAGCGATTGTGAATATGTATGCACATATGTACATCTATATAACTCTACTAGCTTTCGTCCGCGACTTACTCCGTATGGAATTAAATTTATTTGATTCAAAATATAACATAGTATGTTGAAACGTGTCAAGTAAATTGTGTAGTTCAACAAGGCCATTATCGCTATCATCTCTAGCCATTAGCATATAGATAGAGAAACGATTATATTCGACCAGACTCGTGATAACATTCAAATATAAAATTATAACAATTTGCCTTTATCATTATCAATGTCGACTTAGTACGCATGGCGGGAAGTCATTGGATGCGGAAGGCGTAGGCCCGTATACTGTGGTAGGCATTGGGGTAGCCTATGTCCAGCAGTGGGCAGACAAAGACTGATGATGATTATTAATGAACATAAGGTAAAACGTATACATTAAATTAAGACATGAAGGCTCATTGAGATATACAGTAGTACATACAGTTTCGACCCTTCTTACCTTCAATCAACAATAACTATACTATATATTTGGTCGAAGCTTCGTAGGGAAAAAGGCAAGAACATGTTGATGATTGTAACAGCGATAAACGCCAGCAACAACTTGTGTTGCACGAATGGGGCGGTTCACCCGGAAAGTACCACGACCAACACAGAAGACAGGCGTGAATTGGAAGCAATTCGACGTACAGTCTGATGCCAAATTTTGGTCTCCTTACCCTTCCCACCTCCTTCTTCTTCTTACAAGAATTGGATGGAAAGGGAAATTATCCTGTTTATGTGCGTCCTCACTTCCGTGTAAAGATAAGCGACGTATCTACAATAGTGGATGTCTATGGGCAGCGGTCGTTTCGCTATTTCGGCGAATTCAGGCAACCTCTTACTCGTTTGTCATCTTTTGATATAATTACGTGGTCTTAATTTTTTCATTATTTACTTATTTTAATGCATATAAATATTTATGATCATTATCAAGGAAGTTGTAATGACAAAGCAAGGTTAACAAAATATTATTTTTATCAGTCGTTACGTGACTTCTACTATTGCGACGAAATGCTTTAAATAATTGAATAGTAGTGACTACGATAAATAATTTTAGGTTTCTTAGACAAGGACATGACAGTACTGTATTATGTAAATTAGATATAAGTGAAATATTACAAAAACTATTATCATAAACAATAGTTACATCATAACCATCCGTAACAGTTAGGACGCGTAACATTTAAGGACAATGAAACAAAAACATTTATATAGAAGTATCAATCAAAAGCGCATAATTGCATGGATTCATAGATGGAGAGGAAGTTCTTAGAAAAATAGGTACATCGATAGCAGCGGAATACTACTCGAAGTATGACGTACTAAGATCCGACTAATAATACGCTAAAAACGGGTTTGCGAAGTGCGAAAACCGCTTTTGGACTACAGATTCTTCACGGTAGTTCTGCAATGGATTTATAAAGAGTAGATCTACAACCATTATTAAGTATACACGCAGTGACAAGGCTACGTTTACAAACGTTTGCGTGATCGTGATCTTGAAGTAACATCTAGTAATCACTTCCGACTTAGCTCAACAGATTCCCACAGGCTACTTAAAACAAAGACTGCGTCAATAGCCTGAAGCAAATACTGTTTTTATAAACTTTAAATTAATAAGAATATCTTATGGGAATAAATAGAAAAAAAGTTCATTTTACAAAGTTCGTCCCTTAAAATTATACAAAATGCTTACCGATGAACATAATATAACAGTATAAAAACGGAAACCGTTATCCGTAAGTAATTCCGTTAGGCCTTGATTTGTGTGTCGTACAGGTAAAAAATCTCTATTTTAAATACGCGTATGTTTAATTTCTTATTAGGATTCTATTATTTTTGTTATAAATAAAATAAACTTTTTTTAAACTGAAATATTTAAACAACGAACGTGGATTTGAGAAGTGTGCAGTTATCCTTATTGTCTATTGTATATGGATGACCATCGCTTGCATCTCAGATGCAGGAAAATAAACCTTTATATTTTTTACAAGGAAAAAAAAACATTGTAATATCTCGATAACCTGAGTAAAAATAAATAATTTTGACTAGCATACAGAATGTTTACTTCGCTTTAATAGCTGATTCATTATTGTACTATCTCGATTGGGGAATCCCATGGACTCCCAATACAGACGTGAAGTAGTAATATGTGTGCATTTGTTTGTGACTTTTCTCTGATAAGACCTACCTACCCCATTTAAACTTTTCCTTTTTGTACTGTTGTTGCTATAAATAAAAACATAACGTAAAAAACAAATTGTTATTTGCATCTAAATCGTTCGTTAAATGTATCCTTAAAGTCCATAAAATATAGCATAGAATTACTTTGTATTTTAGACATCGTTGACTTATACTTTTTTTAAAAGCCACTATAAATCGAACAGTTTGCGAGACCGAGTCTGTTTCTTTATTTGAATAAAATGTAAATATACTTTTTCTTAGTTTTGAAGAGATTTTTTACAACTCAACCTCGATATATGCAGCGAAGACGTGCGAAGGTCAAGATATACTGACAAAAAAATCCATTAATTAATGAAGTAGTACCTGAGCTAATATTCTATAATATTCTATATGAGTCAAAAAAACCTTCAATGTACAGCTTTAAAAATCTAATAGTTCAAATAACCTATGTAATTATATTAAACTGTCTAAATGGCGAAGAAGATACATATAGAACTTCGCCTTTAGTAAAATAAAAAACATTTTTTGTTCCTCCTTGAAATTCAAATAACTTGGCAAAGATCAACTTAAGGTAAACTTAACCTACAATCACGGAGATGTCGAATTCGAAAAGCGAAAAAACTTTTTCTTTTACTTCTGTTGATGTTTCCCGATCGAATTCATAAAATCAATCGGTGGGCCGATAGGCCCAACGGGGAACACTCATGGGTGCGCTTGACTGCGTGATTTCATATGATTTTAAGTGGCTCAAATTATTTCTTTCAATTTAGTACCTATCTGAATCTTTGTTTCAATATTCATTGATATTCAAAACATACGTATCAAAATCCTAATCGTTAAAGTGAGGAATTGATTTCCCAGTAAATTGCTATATAGTAAATACCTATGCTACGTGGCGCTGATATAATTTTTAACATTGGACAGATAATAATGATTACTACGATATTACAAGGTTATCACTTAGATATGCTTTGTTTCTTTTGTACCCAATGTCAAAATTAAATATTTATACAGTTCTAAAATGTATAAAACTGAGCCTTAACATTTTGATCAATAGTCTATGCGCTCATGTAGTCGTTGAAATCTGCGGCATTTCACTTACAGAAAAATTACCTTATTCCTTTTAAACAAACTCCGCCTTTTATACATAACCTATTAGGTAGCAATGAGTTCCGCAAATGACGGGATAATAATAATAAAAAAAATTAGCTCCTTACCATTGACTGACCATTTTTCGTACACACATTTAAAAGCTACATTTTTAATTTACCAAAGACCAATTAGACAAAGATTTAATTAAAATATCTTATCTATAATGTCCTACAACTAATCCAAACGATAAAAGATATAAAAAAATATTAGATTTTTTTTTAAACTCTGGATTTTTCCATCAAAGTATTTTTAATCTGTGCAAAAGCAAAATCTACGTGTAAGCTACATCTATGACAATTTTTGCATATCATATCCATTATTCCGATTTTAACAGGTATTTAATAATTAAATGATAAACTACACTTGAGGACTAATTGCAGCTAACGTCATGTACCTATGTATAATATACGTACGTATGTATTTCGCGACGACATTATGTACAAATACACAAACGTCAAGTCAACCGTTTGCATATAAAACAAAATTGCATCACAATGCAATAATATAATGACAAAGAAATTCCAATTAGCAACTAGTTTACTTGTTGCAATTTGTGTATTATTGAGTAATCAAAATTATACACTATTTCTACGAAGTACCGAAAATTAGCAGAAACTTAATAACATAAAATAAGTACTAATAAGCAGAAAACGAATTACCATGATTTAATGTATTAATTTAAGCTTCTGTCCTTTGATCAAAAGTATTTCTGATCTAGACCACAGACGAAGATTTTGCTTCACACAAAATACTCCATAATTCTTAAAAGCAATGTAACATAACCTGTTAACAATGCAACATGTTCTGTATTTTATAGAAGTAATACAAATTATTTACAAAACTTACTGTATTGAATATTTACTAAGTAGAATTTCGTCCTTCTTGTTGTCTTTCTTGGAACTATATAACCACCAAACAGCTGCCCCCAATAAGAGAATCAGCATAATAATGTCAAATGTGCTAAATAGCGATCCAGTAACCGCGGCAGTCGCAGCTGCTTCTTTTAATATATCATGTGCGTTTTCCGACATTTTGTTATTTTGTCCACGGTACCTTTGAGCTAATTATTCACTTAAGCGGTTATACAAGGTCACAAAGATTTAAAAAGAAATACGCGACGAGAGTTACCGTGGCACATTTGCTTAAAAGACGTCATGCGCGTCCTACTGTTAAATTCACACTGAAGAATTGATCGCAAAGTGTTGCCGTTTTCTGGACTGTGATATACCTATTATCTGAAGTATTATACGAGTAGGTTTGTTGAATTGATTTGGATATCAACAAATCTATATTTATCAATCAGAATTAAATTCAATACTACGGATAATTGTAGAATGAACTCGTAAACCGCAACGGTTTTTTTGCCTCTTGTGTTTTAAAGAATAGCATCATTGAAAACAGACAGACTAATTTAGAACCTCCTCCTTCTTGAAGTCAGTTAAAAAAAATGGGTACGATTAATAATTACGATGAATGAATCAATTCACTTTATTCTTCGTTTTTTTACAAAATCGTACAACATTATTACGACTATACTGCTTCGTTTACTCATTTTTACTCGTGCAAATAAATTCTAAACGCTTCCAACATATTTCAATTTAAACAATCAAAATTTTCCCTAAAAATAGGAAAAATAGCGTAAAGAAGTTATCACTGGTAGACATAAATGATAATTATATGAATGAGCGCAAAGAGCAGTGATACTTTAGCGTATTCAGTTCAGTAGCCGAGCAGATCCGAACATAACCGAATGTATACCCTGCAGAATGTTTTGCGTGCAAATTGCTGTCTGGTAACTGGTACCTAATAATGACACCATATCAACAGTAATACAGCTATCCACGACCCACGGGCAGTTTTAAATATGTAATATAAGAAATAAATAGATATACATCATAATGTGTAGACTATAAGTTTGTTGTTTGCTTAGCACGACAATAACTTGTCAATACAAAAGTGACCTATATGTCGCCATTTCATTTGCAATTCCAAGAGAAATGTTTTTCTTTCCAGCCACTGATTCTAAATCGGTAAGCATGATTTCAACAACCTTTAATTTCATTTCGCCATGATTAGGGATCTTAGGATTCATTGTTAACTTGGTCTAACTGAACTTACTTCTACCGGAGTGTTACTCAGGATAAAACAGTACGCAGATCTTCAAGTAAAAAATTGCGCTTGATCGTGTACACGGCATAACCTTGAGACACTGTTATACTATCTTATTAGACCAATCATTTAGTTATGCTATAACATTCGTCGCCCTCCGAAAGCAATCACAGCAATGATTGCTCGATTTGACGACAGGAATAAATGATCTGTCGTGTTGTGAATATTTTAGACGGACGCATCTCATCCCGTAGGAAATATTCTGTGATCAACAACCGCTAGCGCAGAATTTCAAATCGAGCATAAAATTGAGGTCGATGTTCCCGACAAAGGTTGACGACCCTATGCTAGGGTTATCGTTCTGATCCGTAGCAAAAAATGCATATTGAAATGCATACAAAGCAGTTTTAGTTCAGAACTCGACGGCTTAAAAAACCGTGAAATGTGAAAAAAAAGCGACACGTCTCAGATCAAATCAGGGTTTCTTCCGTTTTTGAAATAAACAATGATATCTTCTGAAATCAGCGTACATCAGCGAGGTCATGGATTTGTATGAGGACTTCACTTTCAAGTAATGCAAAACGAGTAAGCTTAAATTTAAACACAAGTTTAAATTGCAAAAATATTAAATTGACGTTGCTAAAAACCAATAGTTGCTAGCAAGTGCCTTATGGAGGAGCTGAGCAGAACAGACTGAGGATAATAAACTTTTTCCTTTCGTTTCAACTTTTGTCCCCTCCCCTGACTGTATATTTCTACGTTTGCTTTCTTTCGATCAACTCGCTTTGCTCGGATTCGTACTAGAATTGTAAGTTTGGATATGGCATTTATCACATTTAAGCGAGATATGTAAGTAAAATATATTATTTCAACTACGTGTAACTTAAGCGAACGATAACAAACGCTACATTATTTTGACTAGTCATTACAAGTCATGCTTTTCGTAAGATGATTTTAAGTTGCTACATTTTAATAGACACGCTGCTGTAACACGGGTAGAAAAAACATATCTTTATCGTTCTTTTTTCAAGGTAATGAGAGGGATGACAATATGCTTTAGCGCAGGAACTTCGGCTGTGTGTGGCATAAGCATGACACCGTGCAATCTAAACAATTACCTATCTAATATTTTGCCACATTATCAAAATTGAGATAACAGTTAGTTATAGCATTGTCATCAATAATTTTAATATTATGTCTAATAATTTTTATATTATTGTTCTTTGATTGGACCGTATTTTGCTGATTTTGTTGATAACTTTCGTGTATTATATTAATAGATATGTTATACCTATACGATGATGCGCGAAAAGTCACAAACTATTGAAACTTACAGTATTTTAAAGTAAAGTAAGTATACCTTTATTTAAAATATTTAAGTCCCTTAAATATGCGTAAATCTTGAGATTTACCAAATAGGTGGGGTAGTAAATGCTCTGAATAAACTAATATCACACAATCTTTCGGACTTCTACCATAACTATGTAGTTGGAAATCTTAGAATTTACCTGAGTTCGTACTTTTACAGTAGAATATATACAGAACTGTGACAATTTTATTGAAACGATTTTTAAAACTGTTTAAAAACAGAAAATTTTACACTAATTAATACAAATATTATACAATGTGGACGAAATTAACCCTCGACCTGCGTAACATTACAACGATCAACTTGGCATTGGCGTAATTGTACGTTTACGCATTTTGACGAATTGTTTTACATTTTAAAAAAATCGATGCACTTACGTCAACGGGAACTACTTTATGTCGAAACTACATTATTATTCAATTGAATGGAATTAGGGATACCGTAACCGAGCAGCGAGTACGTTGACTTCGGGAGAGTTTATCTTGTCACCTATATACATAGTTTTGTAAAATATACAGTTCAGTCGCTATTCAGAAGCATAGTATTTGAATTGAAGTATTTTATACTAGAGTTTTTGTAACCCACAACTAAGCATGGATATCACATCATCGTTGGATTACATTTTGTTATTCAAGGAAATAAAATAATGCCGGATAAGATAAGACGGACTGAACTTTATTTTCTTATTGTTAACGAATGCTACCACTGGCTAGGATTATAAATAATATCGCTTCATAATAGCTTCCTTAACTGTGGAGTAACACATATTTGAACGAACGTCGCAATTAGAAATCAAGTGACCACACTTGAGTAGGTTAAGTGTTCGATTTGTAAACATTGGTCACATCATATGTGCTGTACCTGCTCAATACATCACAGCAGTATATAGCTATATAAGACAAACCAATCTTACTAATATTAAAATAACAATTTTGATAGAAAAAAATCAAAACCGGCTTCCAAACAAAATACACGAAAGTCAAAACATTCTAAAAAAAAAACAAAAACAATACACTAAAAAGTAGTGAAATAATTGTAGCTGTTATGTCTATATTGTGCAATTATTATTACTTTGATATCGGTGTCAGCCTTGGTAGACAGTGATACGTAGGCTTTCTATAATTTTACAATTACGCAAAAGGACGCAATTAAACGTATAGGAACGTTTAAATACTTGATCTATCTTGAATGACACCGACTTCAAAGTAATAACAATTGTATAATGGAGACATAACAGCTACAATAAGGGGACCTTCCTTATTGTAGCTGTTATGTTAGTTTGCTCAGTTAAGATTCTGTAATCCATATGTGTAGTTATCAGCTAACAAAAAAATTAAATACTTAGCATATTGAATTGTTCTAAATCAGCATTAAACCTAGTACTCAAATTTTTCCTCCAACACATATTAATTTCTATATACAAATATATTTATGAACAAAGCAGGCCGTGAAATGTACATTTTTGACCATTCAGACTCAGGCTTTCCGGAACCACCGACCTTATAGTGACACTACATTTATGGTTCACAACTAGGGTGTCATCAGGTGTCATGAGAACCTGAGGACTTACTAACTTATTGTTAAAGAGTAAAATCTTCATTAGATAAATATTTATCTCGTACATTTTTTTTTCAATTTCTGTTAACTCTGCCATCTGTACAATCCAAAACATGGAGAAAATACGATTTGGACGACATTCGTAACGGAATAACTGAATGTTTACTTTTACTCTAGTGTATGTACTTCTTAGTTGTTATTTTAAATTATACTGATTAAAATATGACAATGAATAATACAGGCCTTTAGTTTTATCTTTTATCAAACTGACAAAACGATTTACTAATGTACAAATTCTAGATTATGAGCAGTGAATCATTTGATCACAGTGCCAGATTAGCCATATAGCAAGAGTAGCAAATGCTACGAGCCCCGCGAATTTGGGGGCCCCGTGCTCCAACAAAAATAATTTTAACTGAGATTCTTCAAAAATATAATGAAATCAAAAAGACTCCGCCATTATAGTTTGTCTAAATAAGGGTGATTAGTTTGACAATTAAGTAGGGATGGGTTGTGTTAAATCAGGTATTAATCTTTTCGATTTTCGATTTTTACTCTAGTTATTCGCTAAGCGCTTATGTTCCATCATTATGATACCCGTCTGTAAAGTATGGCATTTAGCTTCATACAAAGTTTATTTGATATTTTATATGCGTTATTAATCAAACTAATCAATCTAATTTAGACAAACTATAGTAATATATATGTCAGTAATACCTATGACAATAAAACTTTTGAACGTCAGTGTCGTCATCCAGTTCCGGGAGCTTAATCTATAACTATAATCATTGCTAATTAATGTTTTTTTTTTAATTTTCATTCAAAAGCCATCTAAAAATGTTTAAATGGAGAAAAATGAATTACTGTAGTTTTTCGGAAGTTGTATAATCTACTACAGCAGGGCCTTAGGATTGCGGCCGCAGGCCGTTGTTTTTATGCACCCCGGTGCATGCGTAGTCTCGGGGTAGGTTGTGCCGCGGAACCCGACCCCGTCTTGCGCGGTACGGTCCGATCTAAGCAAAAGCTGGCATTTACAAGCAATGGACATTTGCATTTACATAGGTCACTGAAATATTTGAACTATTGGTTTGATTTTTTATTCAACTCGATGTGGTTATTATCTTAATATTTGACGGCTAAAGGTCATGTTTTCCCCCTAGTAAGTAATTGTGAATTTTTGCAAACATATTCTCTATTTCAGTATGGTTTAAATTTTAAAGAGAAACAACACAGGATAAATAAATACTCTCAAGGTTTTGCATTGAAATGTCAATATATATATTTTTAATATTCATAAATTCAATATACATTATAATATCAAGTAAAATGAATTACTATAATTTATATAGGCAATATTTTAACACGTTTTAATCTATAGGTAAGTTTAACAATCTAGAGTGCTCAGTGTAACAAGTTTGCTCTGCGCAGGCGCGGGGCGGGCGGGACGCGGGCGCGGGGCGCGGACACGCTTCGAACTCGCTCTACCTATGGCAATAGGAATTCACGTTTGCTTAACATTATCACTAAACCTATGAATGTACGAGGAAGAAATACTCTGCAATATCAGTATTACAAGTATAACTAAACTTTGCCACAGTACATAATGCCGTTATATTTAAACATATTTTTTCCTTGTACCTAATATAATTATTAATTTGAACGTCTTAAAAATATTTTTGGCACAGAACTTAAAACCTTAACTACACTGACGACGGGATGATTATATTATACAAAAGTCCACGTCCTTTTTACATAATTATTCTTTGGTTTGTCTAGCCCACCGGTAATTTAGAATAGCTTACAATAAAATTATAATAAAATATGAAATAGTTCAAACAGATCTAATATTATTATGATATATAATTACTTATGTGAATGTAAATAGACATTGTACAGCATTTAGTTTGGGCGCACGGTGCGGCCATAGTGCGGGGCAGGGAGGCGGCGCGTGCGCACATCCCTCTCCCGTCACCCGGCTCGCTCCTCCGTCTCAAACAGAATGTAACTATACTATTATGCGATATCTGCTATAATTTACGTAATTCGTTGCATAGAAACCTTCGAAATTAACTTTATCTACTTACAATTACACAATACAAATAATCATTAGTTGCATCTTAAAATGTATTTGCTTAGGAACTTTCTGTTCTACTTTACTGCTGAAGACTCCTCGAGCATGCGTAAGTACTCCTTACTGCCGATACCTACAATGCTTTTTAGTTCGTTATCGACAACATAATATGTATATCAACTGTAATTAATGTGCGCCGTGAATAGAGGGGGTAATACGGTGATGATGTACGAGAATGAGAGAAGACGTATGGAGATGTATGGGGAGATACGAGGAGCACTGTCTCTTATACAAGCTGCATGTATCATGAAAGCAAAGTAAAATTAAGTACATCTTTCACTTTGATTATATTAAAAAAAAAAACTGGCTCGTACGTTCCGTTCGATAATAAGATTGAATGTGGTGTTCGGGAGGTTCCGCTTTCTCGTCGTCGATACTCCTGTCCAAGTTCGTCTTGAACGGGGCCGTTTTCCC
>JAOCNA010000027.1:5701424-5713096 GCA_026546675.1 Papilio helenus | reverse complement strand
GGCTCGCCAGTACATAGCACGAATAAGCTGCAGGTATTTCCCAGGCACTCCCTTCACTTTCAAAGCCCACCACAAAAAACCACAAAAAAGCCCACCACAAAACAAAATCTATGAGTATATCTATACATATAATAAAATTGGAGTGGCTGTTTGTAATATCAAAAGAAAAATTCCAGAGGGAAGCTGTATGAAGCTGTATTTGCGTTGCTGATAACGAAAATCGCATTTAAAAATTTTTTGTCTGTCTGTCCACAAGACACGTTTGTTCCGGGTAATCTCCGAAACGGCTGGACCGGTTTCGACCGGATTTTCACTGAAAGGTAGCTGACATATATGGGCATATTATAGGCTACTTTTTATCTTAATATTGCGCGGATGAAGTCGCGGGCAACAGCTAGTTTTTAACACTTTTTTTGCTAACAAATCTACGGATGAGTTCAATTTCATTACATGACAGATGAAAATTAGTACACTTCTGATACAGAAAAATCTTATTTAATTGACAATTTCTAAACTTACTTATTCTATAATTGGTCTTGCTTTATCGCTTAGTATTTCAACTACTTAATATTTTCTAACTTTCTATAAAGTAAATTAACGCCATCTATCGGTCGTTAAATTCATTGTAATCTAATGCCGAGTTTACACTATTCAAGTAAACAAAGCAACAAATTAATTTCTACTGGAATAAAGTAAACATAATCAGTGAGTTATTCCAGTTGTAATCCGACGATAAATTCGATTTGACTGGAAAAATGCAAAGTTATAAAATCACTAACACCTTAGGGCCTTAGGGTCTGTCCCACCATATTACAAATTGTCTGATAACAATCCAACGTGTAAAATATGTGATTTAAATATCTGATTTTGTTCCCTTATCTGTCAGTTACGTCATTAAACTATCTGAGCCTCTATCAGCCAGTGGTGGGACAGGCCCTAAAAGAAGTTGATCCTCGAGTGAATTTAATAACGAAGTAACAATTGACAAACTTTGAAAGATTATGCAAGAGGAACTTCGCCGTTTACATTTTTTATACTAAAGCTCCACTAATCTACATGATAAATGAACTTTATGGTAATTGATGTTTACTAATTTATCTTTTAATCAATCATCGGTTTATTTCTGTATAAACCTGCTTTGATTAGACGCCTAATACCGTAATTTATCAAAGAGATAAAAAATAACAGCTTTTCAAGGAAGACTCAAAATCTTACTAAGAACGCGAGCAACCTTCCCGCCACAGGGTGGTCAACGACGCCCATAGACATCCGCATCATCCTGTACGCCAATCGCAAAAATTTGCGTTAATAAAGTTCTACATGAAGCAACAAATAATATTGCTTTAACATGTCGGTAATAAATTATTATTAATATTTAGAAGTAAATGTTTTTACTTCATTACATTACATCAATCGCCTATTTTTCTACTAACAACGAAATGATTGATATCTGGCAAGTCACTGTTAGAAAGGGACACAGCGGACATTTGTAGCCCTCTCACTATGCTTCAATTTTATTTTGCGTGCAACAAGCCTCTTACGCCCTTAGCATAAGGTTTTATTTTTTTTATTTCAACTGCAAGATGTACAGATAGAGCTCATTCCAGTTGTACGTAGTTCTTATTACTAACATGATCTATACTAATATGAAGCGTAAATACACACTTATTTGATATGCAGGATGAGAAAAAACAGTATAGTGCCACAAGGATATGTTATCACGCTATTTAATTTATGGGTAATTATTAAGCCACACGGGTACAGTTAGTCATTTATATAGACGCATCTTTGAAAATGAAACAGAATAAATTTTTGTATGTTTTGTATTCTTAAAAAATATGGTACATATGCTTATATGATTCCAATCTTGTTGGCGACATCTAATGCGTCGTAGTCTCTCGCGAGTCGCACGTACGCCTTCTTTTTGCCATCGGGTCTGAAATTGACATTTTATGTTATAGTTTATAGAAATAATAAAAATAAATCTTAATATTAACATAAAGTCATCAGTAGTGTGTAACTTTATTTCATTCTAAATCAATGAGATTCCCACAAATGTTTCATCATGAAATTTTGCTATTTCATAAGAATTACAATAATAATGTTTGTCTATTTTTGTCAATTCATTATATTTAAAAATTGATTATGAAAACAAAATAATATATAGCACAAGTAGCTGAAAGTTAGTGAAAAAGGACTTTAACCAACCTGATCAAGGTGTTCACTTTAGCAACATTAATGTCATACAGTTTCTTCACAGCAGCCTTGATGTGGTGCTTGTTTGAGCTGGTGTGAACAATAAACACCAATGTGTTGTTGTCCTCAATCTTCTTCATTGCCGCTTCAGATGTCAACGGGAACTTTATGATGTTGTAGGCATCCATGCTGGAAAGTTAAATAAATTTGGTGAAATTACATTATAAAAAGGAACAAACCCCTATATTAAGAAATTTAATTAGCATACTTCACAGAAATGGTAAATACCTAATGCTTTAATTAAATAGTTTTTTAAATGAGAACAAATTGCTTAACTGCTATATTCCACAAACATTTGTAGGGTGTATGTCCTCTTACAGTTGAACTATGCAGTAGATTTTTATTTTCTTAGTTTTTAATAATTATACTTATATACAACTTGCAGGATGCATATTTCCACTTTTTGGAATAGCATATTATTTATTTAGAAGACTTTAGAATCAGTACTTAAAAGATTTTTTTTGTTTGGAATCTATGGGGTAAAAATATTATAATACATAAATTTAAACTTACCGGTTTCTTCTTGGCAATGACCTCCTAGGATATTTAGGATGTCTTGGGGGTTCAAAGGTCTTAGGCCTACGGAAGTGCACTGATGTGCGGATTTTACGTACGCGCTTGCCATGTTCTCCCTTAACTACCTGAAATTTTTTAATTTTAAATAATGAAAATAATAACACCAATTAAAAATAAGTATCCCAAGGCACATTAGCATATAGATACATGAAACAAAAGGTTTCCAAATAAAATAAATTTTAAATAGTATGACCTATAAGAAACAAAAAAATAATACCTTTCTTTGAGCTTTAAGAGCCTTTACCACAGGCTTCACAACTTTCTTCTGTCCCTTAATGCCGGTCTTCTTAGGTTTTGGTGCAATTTTCAATTTGGCAGCGGCTGGTTTAGGCTTTGCGGGCTTAGCAGCAGATGCGGCCTTCTTAACTGAGGGCTTTGCACTTGACTTGGCCTTAAGAGCAGCAGCTTTGGCAGAACCAGGCTTTGCTGTAGGTGTTGCTGCAGATTTCTTCTCAGCTGGCTTGGCCGCAGGAGCCGCGGCAGGTTTCGCTGCAGCAGGCTTAGCTGCTGCTGGCGCTGACTTGGGAGCGGCAGCCTTAGGCGCAGGGGCAGGAGTTTTAGCGGTTGCCGGTTTAGGGGCACTGCTTGTTGACGCAGCGGTAGCGGCTTTTGGAGCAGCTGCTGGCGTCTTAGCAGTTGCAGGCTTCTTCTCAGCGGGTTTGGACCCGGAGGCTAAAATGAGGCGGAAAAATGTTGTTTACAAACGAAACTTCTTTATAAAATATATTATGATTAATATTTGTGAATAAAATTAGAAGAGGTAACTTATATATGTACCTGAAGTATAAAAATAGTTTTAATACATCGGTTATCATTATAGACATTTTATAGGTTACATCCTACGAGTAGATTTTTTTTACATTTAAAGATTATTATTAGAGAAATACAAATATAACGCGACAAACGTATCTCACTAAGCCATTACACATTAACCCAAGAATGCAATAAATACAATAAAGACTAAAACATGAAAGACCATACCGCGTGGCCCGAAAATTGTCAATGTTTAGTTTTTCATAATAAATATTTTCATACCGGAATTATCTACTTTCTAAACAGAGCACACTTATTTATAATAAAATTAATGATATTTTAACTATTTACACATTTATATTCAAAGTAACCAAACAACTCACCAGATTTCTCGGGCTGCTTCTTAGGAGGCATCGTGACAAAAAAGATGGATGCCTCTCAGAGTTGCTACACAATAAAATTATTTACCAAGTAATCTCGTAGTGTTGTCATAGCAAAAATGCTTTGATACCTTCACCACAGACCTGTAAAAAAAACGGATAGGCTATAAACTGTCGCGTTTTGTGCCTATTTGATTACCACAATTTGGTAAGATGCAAAAACTAATAATTAAAATATAATGTTCTGTCAGAAGATTTAATAGCCGTGTTCAAGTCAGAACTAATCAAAAGCTGTTTTTTTTTCCAGACAATGACGAATGCGATGCTCGGGTCGAATGAAAGGTGCGGATAAAAGCTGTTACGTTTGTGTATAAGTTACACGAATTGATTTTACGAATTTAAGGACAAGGAAGACAGGAAACGAAATGGCTTTATTTCTTCTCAGGACCATTTAATATCTTTAAAAATAAAAATAAAGTTTTTACTTCAATTTTATTTTTCGTTTGTCAATAATGTGCACGTAAAGCTTAAAACATTTATTATAGTGAAAAAAATACTAGAATAATGTAGTGTAATACATTGAGGTTCATTGCTTTGGAAATTTTATAAACACTAAAAAGATGCTCGAATTGAATTGAACTACACTTAACAGTACTTATTACGAGAATTCCCCTTCGCTCCTGTATTTCAACATTTCTAAAGTACACTCTTCTAGAACGATTGAATTAAAATTATTTAAAGTTTAGGTTAAGAAGAGTCTATGCTTTTTGTTTGACTGAAACCAGTTGTTCTGCTATTTGTTCTGTGAAATGAGCCAATATTGAATACTGGTGTGGTAAAGTTTTTACTTGCAGTTTCTGGTACACTTGTAGCTGAGGTTAAATGTACTGGTCTCTTGCCAATGATTAATGGAAAGCACTCATCTGGTATACTGGATAAGGCTAACTGTATTCTTTTCATGCGATTGGAACATTCCTCAAAATGATCAATCAGATATTTCAACTCTGGTACAGCAGCTAAATTAGTATGTGTTTTTAGATTTTTGTCAATCACTTTCATACCCTCAGTAGAGGTAAATGTGGCTTTCTCACCAGAGTAAAAGAATAAATCAATATCAGTTCCATTCTCCATGAGCTGACATTTAGCATGTGAAGAGTAGAGCGTAATTTTCGGCGTTTTAGCCTTTACCAGATCAACAAAACGTGATGCATACAGATATTTTTTCCAATGTTTTTGAGGCAAGTTATGATACGAAAACACTTCGTCAGGAGAGGGATCATGTTCCATATAGCAATTTGCATCTTTTTCTTTATCTACAGAGTAAATTATTATCTTCATACCATCTTTAGATATTTTGCAAATTTCGACAACTTTTTCTTCTCTGTTTTTTCCTTTTTTTTTAATAAATTCTACACTGACCCCTGAAGGTTCGATTTTTAATATAGCATTTCGAGTACGATGCGAAATTGTCGGTAATCTTTCGGAACAGAGTGGTGGAACATTCAGTGAGTTAGTGTTAACAAGACATTGTTTTGCTATATTTTCTTTATTTTCTTCTACATTATAAGTTTGTAAATTATTTTCTCCAGGACCCATAACGTTTAATCTTTTTAGATTTTCAGCTAAGCTTGAAGTACTGTTACAAGTACTAACATTTTTCTTTGCTGAAGTTAACATATTATTTTCTCCCATTAGATTTCTGCCATCATATAATTCAACTGATCCTTTACTATTAGAACAATGTTTATTATTGCACTTATTACTGAAAGTAGATAAAGATTCTTCATTTTGTCTTCCAGAAAATACTTCATATTGTTGGTTATTTTCTAAATAGTCCCTAGGCAAAAAGTCTTCACTACCTTTATAGCCACCTAGATATTCAGAATTTTTAGATTCAGCTCTAATTTTTGCACTATGTTGTGTGCTATGCATTGTTGTTAAAAATCCAGAATCCCGTGATAACTCTTGTTTGTTTAAATTCATTCCATTAAATATATTATTTAGAAAAGGATGCTCCATAATTCCTTTTAGTGTTATTCTTTTAGTTGGATCCTTACACAGAAGTTTCTGTAACAAGTCTTGTGCCTGCACCGATAACTCACTAGGTATTCTATAATCAGCATTAATAACTTTATTTAGTGTGGTTTTAACATGTTGAGTATGGAATGGCGGTTTCCCCACTAACAAGGTATACAACATACACCCAAGTCCCCAAACATCAGCAGGCAATCCATGAAACTCTCTTGAAGCTACCTCTGGAGATATATAATTTGGTGTGCCACACATTGTGACATGCTTTTCATCTGGTCCATTTAACTGTGTTGCTAACCCAAAATCAGCAATTTTCACATTCAAATCTTTTGTCAATAATAAGTTATTCAATGACAAGTCTCTGTGTATAATATTGTGAGTATGTAGGTACATAACTCCACTTAGTACTTGTCTAAAAATATCTGCAGCTGCTTTTTCTGAAAGACCATGGGTTCCTAATTTAAAGTGCTTAGCTAATTCTCCATTATGTGCTAATTCTAATATTAAATAAACATAGTGTGCATCTTCAAAAAATGTATATAGTTCTAGAATAGCAGGGTGCTTTAAGCGAGAGTGAATGGTAACCTCTTGTCTTACTCGACCTATCATACCAGCACTCGCCATGAGTGCCTTGTCTATCATTTTGATAGCAACAAACAATCCCGTTTTCCGACATCTTGCTCTATATACATGTGCAAATCCTCCTTTACCTAAGTGCTCTAATAATTCATAATCTTCAATTTTCTCTCCAAACATTATAAATTCATAAAATACTCTTATCTTGTATGAATATTTTTATGTATATTCGAAAAAAATCCATTTTCTTAAGGATTGCCATTATTTCTGCGTATACTGAAATAAATAAGTGTTCAAGTTAAAACATATCAGTATATAAAAATAACCACCCAATCAGCAGATATAGTATACAGCATTGATAACTCTGCTTTAGTTGCTAATTACAGAACCTCCTACCCTAGTCAACCTCCTTCCACAAAATAGAAAAAATTATGGTGGGTTTAAATATCCAAATCATAGTTTAGATGTACATAACAGGTTAAAAGAATCAACAAGAATGACATATTACCAGCAAATTATTGTTTTAATTTATAGAAATAAGACTTTACTATATAATATGTGTGATATGTACCTTATTCACTATCCATTTGGCATCCTCAATGCTTTTTGCTATTATTTCTTTTACTCTTTCGGGATCACTTTCCGATTTATGTTGCTTATAACTCTAAAACAAGTCATTTATTAATGTACAAGCCGCCGCATTAAAACAAATACACATCAATAACAACTTAACAAGTAGATGTCAATATTTATTGGTATATTTGATCTAGCATTCGCAAAATGTAATTTTTCTCACCTGTTTAATAGAAAATTTGTAATGTTTACATGCGTCTGGTGGAAGTCTTTCACATTGACGTAATAAGTATTTGTATAATTGCAAAGATGTCATAACAAACTTTGTGTCCTTTGTATGTAACCTCATAGAAGCACAAATAAGCATTTCATTTGGTATAAACTCAAATCCCAATAGGTAAATATCAGTTAATAGAGGTTAATAATAGAAGCTTAAAAAGCTGGACGCACTTAAGCTTATGATATAACTTTAGCAAAAAGATCGTTGATTCAGATTTCAGACAACATAATTTTAAAATTACGTAATAAACTTAGGGAGACAACTTGAGTAACCTGAAATTTGACTTGAGAATACGATAAAGTACAGCTTGTTGATTTATACGATTTATATTGGTATAAAGTTTTTCCGAGTAACAAAATTGTAAAAACTAAAGTGCACTTTTTCTTTTTATTTACTTCTTGACAGTTGCTCTATCTGTACTTAAACATTTCCAGCTTTATTATCTGTGGTTACTCACAAAATGAAATGTGTCCCTCTTGCAATGCATTGCAATTGCAGCTATATTATGTCGGTTGTTTCTCGTTCAAGAAGAATATAATTACAAAATAAAGTTTCAAAACTTTTGGCCAATATTGTTGTTATTGTTTAAAGGGCCAAACATAGAAAAAATAATTATGTGCGTTCGAAGAGATTACTGTGCTTTTAGTGATTCATGAAAAGATTAGTATTATGATAACTCAATATTATTTTACTTTATGTTTGTGATTGTGTATTGCTCCGATAATGATCCGTTAGGACTGATGTGGTATGGCACTTGTAACAATTCGACGTACTCCAAGTGTGCAAACACCAAGGAAAACGGTGAGTAACAAAAACGGATGTAAAAGTTAGGTCAATAATTTTGCACAGGACTATTAAGGTTGACAGATGAAACTCGAACCTTTCCACTCTTTGTTCTTGATATTTTTCAAACCATAAAATTTTTGGACATGTCTCCAAATTTATCAACAAAGACATGAATGTGTCTATGTACCTTCCATCTGGATATCGAAATAGATTATTTTGTTTCACCTAGCTAAACTATCTGAATCATAAAACATTCACACACTACAAACAGTACATTTTGATATTCAATTTCGATTTAACCTTCATTTAAAACACAGACATTACATTTTATTACACAAAATACATGTCTTATATTATTACATTGTTTATGTGAATGTTTTTAATGTTTATAGTCCTATTAGTCTTTGTGTGAAGTGAGTCTCATTACAGGGTCAGATATTTTAATTCCATATTTATAATATTCAAGGTTTGTAATCTCAATTTTTGTAAAGTTGTAAACATTTGTAAATTGTAAGATATGACTAATGTTTTCAAAAAGTGACATATGTTTTCTTCACATAGACTTTTATGAATAACAAATTATTAAAAAACGATTTATTTAAACCTTTATACATAATTGTTCAGAAATAGTTAAAACTGGCATTTCTTGCAATGATAAAATCAAAATTATGAATAAAAACCTAAAATGAAATATCATGGTGTAAGCACAAAATTCTCATAACTGAAGTCCTACTTAGGCTATTGGCTTCTAGCGGTTACAGCATAGACAACAAACATTGATTTTAATTCATTCATAAAGATGATCATGAATGATTTACCATGAAGAAATAGTTTGAAAGATTATGGTGAATGTATACTGTCTAATTCATTTTATTTCTTAACCAATAAGTGTACACCTTTGCAACAATAAACTAGTCTAACTTTATAATGTTTCTTTGTTTCAGGATGACGAAGACAAATCAAGTGATACAAATGATGATGATGTCGGAAATCGTAACAAGAGGTAGGATATGCATTTTTTAAATACTACACAGTATTGTATGGATTTTACATTTCCATTTTACCTTGAAGAATACTGGTATTCATCCATTTAAATTAATTAAATAAATTTTAATAAATAGTGGCAGAGCCAGCAGCAGTGTCTGTCACTGGTACACAATCGACTATGGAACGAAATGGAACTTTATCATACTTATAATACATAAAATATTAACACATTTACCAAAGTAGAAAGAATATTTGTGTATATGAAATACACATGATAACAACTTCAACATTAAAACTAATTAGATGTTTTTCCTATGTTTATTTGCACAACATGTATCCTCATTTTAAAGTTTAGATAGTGTTAAAAAGTTGGGTGAAGTATCGTTTGAGGATAAAGCACGGTTGGCGTATTGTTTTCTTAATATTGTGTAAATATTGTTTGATGTATGTACACAGTACACACACGTCTACCATCAAAATGCAACAATAGTCGCGGAGCGTGTTCCTGACCGCCTCGTGTTCCTGTTATACGGTTTCTATATTTACGCGGGCAGTACGCGCGGCGCGCTCGGCCGGGAGGGAAGCCGTGACGTTGGTTCGGGCGCTGCGCTGATCGTGCCTCGCGCGTACTGTGCCCCTGGTCGCCGAGCGGTGCGCCTTGCTAACAAACCGCATCCGCCAGGGAAATCGCGACCGCAGATCCGTTGTTTTGTACGAGTGTCTTAGAAGCGGGAACGCGCCACCTCGTCGATTGTCGCTCGGGTTACACCTTATGTCTTTGTCTATCACATGGTCGCCTTCAGGTAATCACGGCTAGTTTCTGCTAAACAATTCTAATCGCATCCCATTCTTATTTAAACAAGCGACGTAGATTAAAATAATTAAATGAATATCAATTTATTATCCTTTATTTATTTAGTGCATCGCAATTATTTCTACGCACTAGTAAACATAAAACCTTGAATGTGTACAATTACTTCGCATAAAATCACGAAAAGAATTAAGGTATCAAATTATCTGCAAATGTAATGGCCTTACTGATGTAAACAATATTTTGAAAGGCGGTTTTGTTTAGTATTTTAAATATCTTTTATTGTACGAGCGATCGCAAAATTATATAAAAAATCTTCTTAGCAATATTTAGATGTAAAAAAGTGAACGTACATTATTGTACTAAACAATTAGATAACATAGTTTTAATTCTGTGTCATTGAATGCGTTGAATGTGTTGTTTTTATGCCGTACACGTGAAGCCCTGATCTATTATCTACGTGAATGAACACTTATTATAAACGTAGCGGACTACGTTTGTAACTGGTTACATATTTTTGCACGTAGAAATAATTATAAAAACAAATCACGTGTAACATCTTCATAAGGAATGCTAGTATTCTTTTATATATTACTCATCAAATTCTTTGTCTTTAAATTCTATACAAAGGTACCTACTTCGCTATAGGTTTTCAATAATTTATACCACAAAGTTCCTTAATTTTAATGCATATAGGTACTTATTAACGGCGTCTACGCGGAAATAATATACTATATCGTTGAAACAGGTTAACATTAATAAAATGACAATTACGACACTTTCATGTAAATGACCTTTGACCCTTTTAAAAAGTATATAATTTTTAAAAAAACTTTCTAATCGATTTCAAGAAATAATTATGTTCAATCTTTAGAAAAATCACAATGCTGCAAACACACGCACTTTGTTTTGTAATAAGATTTTATGTATCCTGAAACAATAATTAACGTTGTGGAAAAAATGCAGTTTAATGAAGCGGATTACGGCGAATACAGTCTAGTGTTCGTAGAAGACATGTCATTGTATGGATAAACAAAACATTAAAGAGAAACAAACGCACCATAAATTGATCATCAAACAGTTATAATGACCTTTTTATGTATTTGCTGTTGTTAAAAGACATACACCCATTGCATTTACATGATTCTCATTAATCACTTATTTTTCCTCCTTCGTCATAATTAAGTCCAAAATACTATTAACACTGAACATACTATGTTCTCGAACACCAATACATGCTGTGTTGTTGTTGGAGAGCATAATATTTATGTCATATTTCATCAAGGCATTAAGGCATTAAGACATCTTTCTCTTCCACCCTAAATTATTTTAAGGGTTTTCCCAAGTGTATTTTTGTTTTGTGAAAATCATAATGATAGATGCAAATTCACGCTGTGGATTTTATCGAATCAAAACACTATGATTATTCTAAACATATTCGTAAATTCAAACTGCGATCGTTTGCATTCGTTTTACAAAACACGATGTTTTTTGCGTTTTTTATAATATCGTTGTATCCGTGTTTAATTATAGACTACTATGAATATCACCTAATAAGGACAGCTAATAAAAATTTTAATCTTACTTCTTACTTCTTACTAATATTATAAATGCGAAAGTTTAGATGGATGGATGGATGGATGTTTGTTAGAGTTTGTAGCCT
>JAOCNA010000027.1:5671432-5685581 GCA_026546675.1 Papilio helenus | reverse complement strand
GTTTTGAGACATCCCATATATACACACGATTAACAGTAAATTAGCAATATCAAACTTAAGTGATCACACGTGCACACGTGTAATATTAATTGAAGCATTTCATAAGATAGGGTAATAGTAAATTCTCTGCATGTACTCAATATAACTTAGAAAGGCCAAGTAATAACGCATCAGTACAAAGGAAGAGAGAATAAATTCGATACAACAGATGTACAAGTTTTACGTTTGTGTTTTTATTATCACCATGTATGAAGTGAAATCGGAGCGACATCGCAAAGTCTGGTGTCCTGAGCACGAGACACACGACTGACTCGTGTGCGAGAGGCTATCATGCAAAAGGTAACCACTAAGTCTAGAGTGTGATAAGATAAAATAATAGTCATCTAATATAAAATGTACATTGTATTAACTTAGCCAAAATCTACAATCTGAAGTTTTTTCCCGCTAACAAACGCCACGCGCGGTACTGTGTGTAGCTCATTTACTCTTTTGTAAGTGTCTGGCACTTTTTTTATCTTCCTTCGAACTGTTCCATAGTCAAATGCATATATAGCGCCAGGATTGTATCTAATAGAACATTCCGTCTGTAAAATGTACACACACTTAGTTATTTTAATGATAATAGTAAAATAATGCTAATAAGTTGTACAAAAATGGAGGTAGTCTGCATATTTTCTTACTTCCCTGGATTATAGGCATACCAGTGCATTTTTTTCCCCCAAGACACCCACTTCTTCTCGAACTAAACATAGTAAGTGTAAAAACTGACCAATTTTAAATTGTAATCCACAACACGAAGCATGTTGCCGTCCGAACCGCCGCATACGATCAAGTTTGTGTTGGGCACGAACTTGCCGCAATACAGCTTGGAGGGGTGACCGTCTGGTACAATCGTATCAATCAATTTGCACGACCCGTAGTCCCATATTTGAATTGTATCATTGTCTTGCCATGAACATGTTAAAATCTGCAATAAAATTGATTTATTGGCGTAAATAAAATTGTAGAACTTACCAAAAAATGATCTTTTGGCTCTACGGTCAGTATTATAAATGCATTTTTTACTGTAATTCACTTATATAATCAATTGTATTAATATTGAAATATCTTACCTGTTTGCCCGGCTTGTCAAAGTCCAATCCTTCACCGCATATGTGAACTCCAACAAAGTATCGTGTTGCGAAAGGCTGGCGAGCGTCCCAGCAAATAACGACGTCATCCCAACCACCCGACACTAGCTCGTGGTTCGAACGTGGATTGAAAGTGCACGCGAATATTCTCGACTGATGACCATCTATTGTACCTCTTTTGCCACTGAAATAAATATGCATATACCATCATTTGTGAAGTTGTACAATTTATTTAATGCATAGCCAGCGACCATTCAGCTTTATCCGACCTATCTACAACAGAGCTTTCACCGACTCGAAGGACCATTATCATCTTACAAAATAGAAATACAATAAAATCATTCAAAGGTTACTTATTATTCACCTGGAATGAAATGCCCTTTCCTGCGTCTGAGTTTCATCATCGTACATGTTCAGTATAGCGTCGTCTCCGTACGTAACGAACTTGGAGTGGCGAGGATGATAGCACAGGCCTAATGTTTGCCGCTTCTCTCTTATCGTATATAGACATTGGTGATAATTGTACTTCCAACATTTTACATAACCGTTGACATCTGAAAAGTATTTCATTAACTTTACACATAAATTAAATTTTCATGAGCATTTTTTTTACTTGTGGAGTTGACGCTTAAAATGCTAACCGAATTTATGATAGGTGAAGTTAAAAGTGTCTGCATGTAAACTACCAATCTAGCGCTCTTTCTGACGCAAAGTCGTTAAGAGATCACTAAGGGGAGTACTTTAATATGAGATCTAGATTAGGCGTCGTTTATGCGGCAGTTTGTGTTGTACAGTGAAAATTGATTAACTCACACGAAGTCAAGAGCGTATTGGTGACGGGATGCGATTTGCTGACGGGGCGGTGCTTGATGCCAGTCACGGGGCCGGGGTATGTGCGACACTCGTCATCTACCAGCGTGTGCGAGCAGTTGCCATTGTTGCAGTCGAACAAACGCACCGTGCCGTCAGAGAAACCAAGCGCGATATCGTTTACATCCTCGGTATATTTACAACACATAATATCCTTATTTGTGTTTCTATAATTAATTGTTTTTTTTAGAAAGAGATCATTTTAATCTGGTCAAAAAAAGTGGATGGTATAAGATTGTAGTAGCTCTCTGTGATTCTCTTCTTTAAAAATAAAAGATTGTTATTTCGAATCTTTAATTAAAAAAAACCGCGACCATAAATATTTCTTTAAACAGCAAACGAAGTTTACAATAGGAATCAATAGATGGCGTTGTATCGTTATTTGCCAGAGAGGTGACTAAAATAGAGTGTCGTAAGAAAAGAAGCTGTAATCTAAGTTTGAGTTAAAGAACCGGTAGTTTGGAGTGCAAGAAATGCGAAAACCGACACAGAAAATTTAATTTGGATAGAAGTCAATGAAGGTTGCCAAGTTTTCATAACTATTCCTTTTGTAGTTCCAACTAGCGAATCTTAACTTAACGGAAATAATAGGATGCAGCAGCTTCCTTTATACTTATATTTAAAGCACCAATAATTGAAAAAGTTTACATACATAATTGATAAAAGATTAACGTCGCCTTGGTAGAGTTGACATTGATCAGCGTGGTACGAGCGGTGTTCTACGTTGGGCGTGCTCGTGTGCACCGTGAGGATTTCACCTTTTTTGTCTTCTCGTCGCACAAATGCATTTGTTACGGCGAAACTCTTCCTAGCTGATTTCAAACTGGAAGGCGCTACAGGGCCAGCTGCTATTTTTCTTTGAGGATCCATCGAATATGGTAAAATGATTTAGAATTTGCGTCATGACGTTAATTATCCATTAAATGGTTTACCTTTTGAATTATTGACATCGCCGAAACTGGATATCGCATTTATACGTGACATTTGCATTGAAAATTTTACATGTGTCATAACGGGTTTGCTGACTGATACAGACAAAAATAACAACTTGTATGGAATCTCGACATCTGTAATTAATTCGGTACACACACAGAGTACTTTGTCAGAAAGTTTAAAATAGCTGTTTATTACTGCATTTCTGGATGTTCTTTTGAACTTGTGATCAAGGCTTTATTCGTTTCATTAACCAGCCGATGATTTATTTTTAATAACAAAACTTGCGTAACATACGCAAAGTGGTTGATACCTGCATTTTGCATTTAATCGATAAGATTTTTTTACACTTTTACTAGAAAACTAAAGGTTACCATGAGTCAGAGATTACTATCTTAGACTAAAAGAGTGCTGGCGGATTTTAAAGATACAATGCAGCGTGGGCGAGGTGTAATACAGATACGTCATCGGTTACAAAAGCGAAGAACAAAAATACCACAACGGCTGCTAAATGCAGACATTCATTTTTTCGAGATTTGGCCAAACAGGGACTTTTTAAAGGTCGTTGGCGCGTGACGTCATATCCTTTTCATTATGCATTACTGGTTCGCAGGAAGTCGACTCAGGATTTTGCACCAAGAATCACACCTCAGTTTCATACTTAGGGTAGAGCAGATAAGATACAATAACTCCTTTATCGCAATGTTGGCAGTTTTATAAATATTATCTAACGTGACGCACGTTCAACGATAGCGTAATTTTTTATTACTATTAAGCGATTCTTAGATATTGAAAACTGTACCATTAAATCATGCTTACCAAATCTTATGGCCAATCTTCATATTTAACCACCAATAACCCATTTTATCTAATAGTTTACTTTAGGTCTGAACAAAGGTGTACCTTGGTTCGAATACGACGACTTTACTGTCTAAGTTACTATGGGAGAATATTTATGTATGCATAAGTATGCGTTCTTTGCTGGGCACTGGGAATGACCTCTGTCCAGCAGTGAACTAATGACAACATCCCTGCGCATTGATTACTCATATAAAACGAGCAGAGAATTACGTAATCACATCATCGTCACAATTAAATATTTTTGTATCATTTTCAGTAATTGTTTTTCCTATGTTTTTGTTTTAATATTATTTGTATTTTATCAGACAGAACAAAGTACAACTAAGAGGGATATTCTATAGTAAGAAAAGTATTGAAAAAGTGATCTCAGGTGGTATAAATAATAATATTTATTTATTTGAAAACAACTGCCCAACACATCACTCCACACAATTTTAGTTAGAATAAATAGACATATTTATACTCTATAAATAAATCGATATACATAATTCGCATTTTATGTATGGCCCCGCAAACTAAGGGCTTTTGTAGTATGCTTTTTGCGGCGATTACTTAATTCTAAAGATAAATCCCCACAAAATGTATACTATTTGCATTACACATATCGTATGAGAAAAATATAACATTTGAAATGGCGATCAATTTGTGTAACATTGCATAGAAAGTCCATATAATAATAATATCTGATTTATTTGACGAGCCTATCGATTGTGGGTTACTATCACAGCGAAATGTTTTAAATACAAACTGTTAAAAGGAAGCCATTTTATATTCAAAATCTTAAAAGTATAAATCAGAGCTATGTTATCAATTTGAAACAAAAAAAAACTGGAAGAATCGCATGTATAGTTTGGAAGTGCATCGAAACATGTATAGAAACATCTGTAAACGCTAAACGAGATTAAGTACAGAATTAAAATAGTATAAATACATATGTTCTTTGAATTGTTAATAAGAAAAAGGTTGTTTTATCAATTGATATATGAATAGTTTGATAATTTATATGTTATTTAAAAAAGTAAACAAAAATGTCATCAGATAGTACTTTGCTTGATTCTATAAGAATACCCACAGTAATTTTTACAGTTAATTGATCAATAACAAAAACAATTTGATGATACAGTTTAATTAAATGAGCAACAATTAACTGACACTAAGAAAATCTTCAACCCCCACCTCCAAATAAACTTAAAACATGATTTTTGTTACAAAAGTTTAGCATTTATTTTAGTAGATAAAACATTTTAAATATATTTAATAAAATTTCAATTGCTTTTTTAATGCAAGCCAAACAAATGAGCAGGTAACTATAAGTGGTTATGAACATACAACATAATGACTAAGCGCACACTAACACATTTTCTTATATAACTCTTGTGCATTTTGCACATTTAAAATTGTTTAGAATAAATTCACAATATGTTTGGATTGCACTTTGATAAACTTAAGACATTTTTTTACATTTCAATATACACAGAATATTCATTGAATGCAATATATCATTAATTATGGACACCTAATGTTACGTTTGTAACAATTTCAATTAAAATTGACACATGTTACTATAAACACTTACTATATTGGCAGACACACATTTAATATTTTAACAGCATGCATGTTTTAAACTTTGAATAATAACACATTGAAGGCATTATATATAAAAAAAAACAAAGTTTTCCATTATTTTTTAAATCAATGTAAATTTCATGGTGTTACAGAAATAGACCCAACCAGATTAGATTACAAGATCGTGTAGTGTATTGTGAAGCAAGTGTATTCCTGAACTTGGATGGAAGAATGGATGGATGGTTAACTAATGTTACATAATAAACTGCAATCAAACATGTTATTATTCTAAGAAACAAATATTGACCCACATTAAAATAAGTTAATAACACAAACAAAACCAAGCGAAAACTACAAAAAGCAAACCAAGAAAATAAACAATGTCAAATAAAAACATTTTATAGGTCTTTAAATTTTTGACAAGAATAGGTACCTGTTGTTTTCTGAAGACTTTAATAGGGTAAGACAAAAATTCAACCAACAAAAATATACCAAACCTTTGCTATTATTGTGATGCTTCTTAAAATTGTCACAAACTTTCCAGATTGTCATTTTGAAATTAAACATTAATTGTTAGATTTATATGTATTTTTCATAACAAAACCAAAATATAGTAATCAACCAAATTATAACATATCATTAAAACCCAGTATGGTATTGTAATAACATTTTCAATTGTTTCTGAAGCATTGAAATGTCCCAGATATTACATAATCATCAAAAAATAATGCCAAATCATGCCACAGTTTGTTCAACACTACCCATACAGTCTGTCACTATCCATGCAACACTACTAGTTTGAATAGTACATTGTAGACAAAACATTTTTATAAATCTATATGGTGTTGTATGTTTTCAACAATATTTACAGTCTTGTCATTTGTACAACCATCTATATTTCTGCCTTAAAATTTACATATACAATGTTTTTGCACCAGTGTGTTCTATAACATTACATCTAGGTACCCATTCAAAGAACAATTCCCATATTTCATAGTCACAAAAATATTCTAGCCATTTATTTAGTCAAAAATAGACATTTGCCCTCAATTATAGCCATGTACATGTACCGAGGAAACATACATAATAAATTTATAATAATCAACATTATTTGTTAAACAATGATAACAATCGATAGATCTCTATGTTTATTATACAAGTATGAACTCTCAACAGTCTGTTGTAAAAACATATACCTATTAATGTACAAAAGCACAATACACTTAATCTATGATAGGTACTTACACTTCTGCTCTCTATTGATGCATGCTACAAAGTCAAATGTCACCAAAAGCAAAACCGAGTCCTACTAATAAATAAAATACTATACATATATATACTCTCAATTCAAAACAAAGACTTCACAAAATATCAATCTATTTTTATGAGTCAACAATGAAATTATTTATAACTCAAATGTTAATCACGTTATACTAACTTGATTTTTGTAACAAACCATTACATATACTCCCAGCCATCATTTTTTATTAATATTTGTCTCTATAATTCTTTGTTAGTATGTTAAACACAAATTAATATAATTAGGAAGAAAAGAAGCACATGAACAATTATTTAATTATATTATTTTTTGTCACAATCTACCTACTGTTTCAAGTGTATACCTGATTCAGCTATTAATTTTTGTAAAGATAAAGGACTCAAGAAAAACAACAAAACACAAGCAATTCCATAATAAATTAAATAACATGAGCGGCTACCCACAGGCGTACCACTTTCTACCAACAGAACAACCCATTTGTATTTCAGATGAAGACAAATAATAATTATCTAATTCTTGCTACAATCACAGAGATTATGTGAGCTTATCAAATTAGACACTGGATCAAACTGAGTGACCTTGGGATTGGTGCCTCTGTCCCCATTGACTAGAAGGTCCCTGTGCAGAATTACCTTGTTGCATCCATGACAGGAAGTTAGGAGGACCGGGTGGAGCAGACGATGCTGGTCCCGCAAATGCTCCTTGCTCTGAACCCCCTGATGGGATGTTGTTAATCAACCCCCAGCCAGCTTGGTTTAGAGCAGCTGCCACCAGTGCCTGGTTCACTGGCAGTCCGCCCATGCCCAGCGGCATGTTGCCACCTTGCCCTTGTCCTCCACCACCGGCAACTGCAGTTTGCCCATGTTGACCAGACAAACCTAATGCTTGCATATTCACCATGTCCATGTTACGATTATTCCAAGAGTTGTTATTAGAAGCATTATGTGGGTGGCCTTCTTCATAACTTCGGCTAGGTAGGTTCCGTTGAATAGACCCACTTTTATTTTGCTTTGGTGATGCATTTGATACATTGACAGAAACACCCTTAATAATGTGATCTTGACCGCAAAGGCTTTGTGCTACTTCTGGGTCTAAAAATGTTATAAAACTGAAAGCTCTAAATGGCTTAGGAATAAAAACATCAGTTACCTCTCCAAACTGTGAGAAGTATTCTCTTAAATCATTTGCTGTCAAATCTTCAGTGCAACGGCCAACAAACACTTTACAAGGCATAGATGTAACAGAGCCTTCTTTTGAATTCGGTATTCGCACATCACACCACCTGCCATCAATCATATGTCTTTGGGCTAACACTCTCATCTGAGAAGTGTATGATGCAAATCGAATGAAAGCAAAACCTTTTGACATACCGGTTTTAGGATCTCGTTTGAGCTGGGCCATTAATACTTCTCCAAATTTTTCAAAGTATTCTCTCACAGTTTGCTCGGTTGCTTTCCATGGTAAGCCCAGCACAATCAAGTCAGAACACAAATTATCATTACGTTTGTTCTTAGCGGCGTCAGAAATTTCACCCGGTTTCCGTTTATTTTCTTTCGGAAAGCTGCAAACGTACAAGTGATTACCCCATCCTTCAGGTGGAGGGTAAAGTCTGCCGTCTCTTAGCCTAATACCTCTTATGTTCTTGGTGTCAGGATGACGATATTTTAGTCCGCAACATCCTGGAAACTGCGCAGACACTGTTGTTAACATCAATGTTCCATCCTCTTCGATAGGAAGTTCTATGGGTTCTTCATTTTCGTCTTCGGCCACAGGTAAGTATTCGAATGACATTATTTCTTAATCATGAACGATATTAAATAAAAAATGATAAAAATTAACACGGTTATTACACTTAATCCTATAAAAAATGTACAACTCCTACTTCTTAAAAATAAAAAAATTGTTTAAACGTCAGCCACGGGTTAGGAACCCATTGCAATTTGCTAGTTAAAAACATAGTGCGGACGACTCAACTTGGTACTTGAATGTTTTTGAACGATTAAGCACTTGGTGATTAAAAACATTATTAATGAAGGAAATATGATCAAGGAAATATTTTTTTTTATTTATTGTTAAACTTATCTACATCTTCAAAATTAATCAATAAATTTGAAAACCAAAAAAATTAACATATATATCACAAATACTTAGATTGGAAAGTAAAATCTTTTCTAAAGCGAAGATTAATGATCTGAATCATTAGTTTAGTATTGTGCATTTTACTATTGTAGTTAAGAATAGGATTTTTTTTGTTTTTATTCCAATTATTACGTATGTGTACGTATCGATATGCATGCAGTTCCCAGATTGCATCTGGTAAGCATATAACAATTAATAATTGATTTTAAGTGAACATGAGCTTTCCAATATATGACTTTGAACGGTCGTGATTTTTACATATATAATGTTTATAAGAAACGGGTTTTAGCTCCCGATGTTAAATATCGGGAGCTAAAACAACCCAATTGTGGGAAGAAATCCGTATCTTACGAACATTTTATGAGCTTCCAGTTTTTTTTTTAGTTATAACTCACATTCACAGTATAAATGGAAATAATATGTCATAAAAAAGCTAATATTAGTAAATTTTGAAAACGTGACAACATAAAATTACCTTGTTATCATTTCAAAACATTACAATGCAAAGATATGACATTTTCATATGGACTAAACAGAATCGAACTACGGTCTCGCATAAATGAATGGATATTTTCACTATGTTTGTCGACTGGGAGCGTGGCGTCTCCTGTAATCCGGCTGCTCGGAGGTCTGGCTTGGAGGATGGTTTGAGGTCGGGAGTCCTGGTGCCGTGTGGCTCATGTTGACTGGACGTCCACACTAAGCCCGGTATTGATATGGAACATCCGGAGGAGTCTGGAAGTTGCAGGTTAACTAAGGAGGGGCGAACCGGGCCAGGGGGGAAACCCAGCAGCCAAAAGTCCCCGTATCGGGCAGTAGTGGGATAGCGGCCGGGAGTGGGTGCACAGTAACAGCCTGACCAACATAATCAGACCCTTGCCTTTTGCCGATTTTTTAAATGAATACCCTTTTCTTTAATACAACTATACTGCATATATTTTATAAGATGTTGCTATTTCTCTATTTTTATAATATTGTATACTATTAAAATTAACATTAAAATTAATGTGTAAATCTAAAGAAATAAAGGATGTTTTGGAAAGATATACTTTTTTCTTTTATAAGAATCCATACCGTCGGTTTATACCGACATCATTATATTAAAAAAAAACATGGAAACTCGTGAAGTCAAGTCATCGCCGTAGCCTAATTACTATTTATGGAAATAAAAAATGTTTATTTTATTATTTCATTTATTACAATTGGTCTGACAAGAAAAAGTCACATTGAATTATAACTATTGAAAATCTAACACTATTAAAACATCACGAATCCCACGGCAAGGTATTATTTGGTACAAGCCTTTTTGGAAAGCTTCGCACTATCATTTGAACTAAGTACAACTTGCGGACTAATTATAGTGGGACAAGAGTTACTGTATCGGTTTAACTGGAAGATCTTTTTCCTTAGGTTCTTCTTTCATTTCAGTCATCTCTTTCTTGACTTCAGTAGTTTGTTCTGGCATTTCTGTCTTCTCTTCCTTAGCCATAGTTTCGGCTGCCTTTAATTCAGGTACAAGTTGGGGCTCGATGACTTCCGGGATAGCAGATTTGACCTCAGGCACTTCAGACTTAGATTCAGCTTCCACTTTCTTCTGTTGAAAAAAAAAAATTAAAAGTTTCGTATTTTACAGTTTTATTTATTTCTATTGCTACTATATTGTGTTCAACAAAAAATGTTTTCAAAACTATAGTTCAATTTTACATGGCTTTCACTCTAACACTATCCAGCTTTTCTAGATTTTTACAAATAACAATTTTCTTTGTTTCATTTCTAGTTAAATTGTTAACTTAAAATGTTTTGAATATTACCTCGACAACAGGTTCGATCTCAGTAGCGGCGGAAATGGGAACCAAGCTGGCATGCTTCCCAGATACCTCAATCCCTGCGTCTTTGGAGTACTCGGAGTAGGCAGCCGGTTCGGGCAGAATGTAGCAGTCTTCTTGGTTAGTTTTCACGAAGAATGTTCTCGATACTTTGAATTTCTCCAACGCAGCGTACGCTTTTTGCAAAACTAACTGAGGTGCTAGCCTATCACGAGTTAGTACCCATGCGTTTTCTGTAACAAATTGAAGTTAATCTTTTAATTAAAAAACATAAAAACATTACGTTCTACATGGTATATTCGTCTACAGTATGTGAAAATAATATGCGTCAGTACTTACGGATATGAACCGGACCGATACCACTGCAGGACCACATAACAGCGTACGTGTCATAGTCAGTGTCAAGCACGCTAAACTCTGTGTCATAAGGCACGGGCAGCGTGGCGTACTTTACGATCATGCGGCCCTCGCCCTCGCGGCCTATCATTTGAAGGTGTCCGTCTAGCACTCGCTTCATTCCCGTCCTGTGTATAAAATAATAAATTAAAGAACGTGAACCGTGAGAATACGTATTGCTAAAAATAAACAATTTTAACAACATTTCTGTGTCATTGACCTTTAAAAATTTTGCTAGTTACGGTGAACGCTTAATTTCATCACACCATCGTACATCTGTAGTTTCTCCTATAAACTCCATGAATTCCAGATTAGAAGTTACTGTTTATGCTTACTTGTTATCGATAGGAGTATCGAGGTTTACATTTCTTTATGTACTTACATAGAGTTGGTAATCTCGTTGGAGACGAGGATGCGACCTTCGGGCGTGCTCTCATACTTGGTGGTGACACAGCGGCTTCCCAGCTCGCTTATCGTGAAGTAGCGCTCCGCCTCGTACCAGGTCCCCAGGAACCGATTCATGTTGAAGTTTGCCATCGGCTGTCGAACATAACATTACATGTTTAAGTCTGAAATAATCCTTAAATTTAAATACACCAAACTTTAAACGATAGTTATTAATAATAACTTGGTGTTTGCATATGACTCGTGGAAAAAATAAAGAGCATATCAAATTCGCCACACCCGACTGAAGACCATGTGACAGTTAATGTGTCTCGTCGAAATCGAAAGTGTCCGGTAACATTGGTGTCAATGACCGAGGCGACCGGTTACCGTCCGCGTCGCCTACTAATTACTATAGCACACCTGATGCGACCCAAATTCGTAGGTCAAGGTCATATCGGATTGTTATGCAAATTTATTATGATAGAAATATAACCAACTTGTATAAACTAAGTTCTTTAGTAGGTTATAGTACGTTTTGTCGTTAAAACAAATTAATATATTAAGAAACCTAGCGGATTCTAGTTTTTTTTCCAGTTTTACATTACGAATGTGTTAGAATTATCTTTGTTTGTATTAGAAAAATCACTATAAATATTTGTTGATGACAATTAAACGACAACGAATACAATTAATAAAAAGTTTGTGAAATTAAAAACAAAACATAAACTTAAAAAGTGAAAATAATCATCATAGAATAAATTAATTAAATCCCTATAATTTTTATAAACAAAATGAACTTACCTGATAATCAGGACAGAATCCCAACGAGGGGATCTGCGCCGTGACGGCAGCAATCAGGAAGAACAAACGCCACATGACTAGTTGCAGGATACCTGGGGGACTGACGACACGGGAATGCCTTGCCTACTCCCAACTCCCGCTTTTAAACCCTCACGACTCCGGGAACCGGTCCTGAATGAAAAACCATCTAATGGACCAACTTATCTAGTAATACCAACGATTTATTTTAGTTGACAATGAATTTTGCATTGCTCCTTGTTAGGAACTGGGTTTAGGACGTGTTCCTTAATGGAACGAATTTATTTTATGTTTTTTATGAACCGCGTTTATGGTTGCTTGCTCGTAATACAGCGGCTAGTTTTTGTTGTACAAAGTAATAGTTTGGCTCGTTCGTATAGTACATATATTATTAATTTGGAATATACGTATAAAATGCAATTTAAAACACATTTTTTGACCACCTTAAGGAGTGTAGAAGCCCGCACTGTAATTATCTGATTATCCTTAGATTAGAGGACTTAAAATGGCGAAAAAATAAGTTACACGGTCATCTACTGCAGCTAAACGGATTTGCATACTTTATCAATTACTAGCTGTTGCTCGCGACTTCGCCCACGTGAAATTAAAAACTGACAGATAAATTACCTTTATAACAATGAAAGAATTTTTAAATGGGCCCAGTAGTTTTTGAATTATTTCAATACATACAAAAATACAAATCTTCCTCTTTATAATATTAGTATAGATTTGTGTAATGTTATCCTATTTGCTTTGCCCATTACGAGTCTATAAAGTAACAACATCTTTTCGATAGTTTAAAGCTTAAAGACTTTTGTTAAATACCTAAAAAAAAAAATCATTCAAAGATGGTTTCGTAGCTTGTATAGTATCATCGTACGTATGCCATTTCAATTACAGAAATATAAATAAACCGTTATGTTTTAATACTATCATTATTAACAACGACCAGTACGCCAATGGCACCGCAAGCTCAAAAGATGGTCAGTGGAATGTTCCCAGAGTGGTACAAGTCGAGTAGCAAAAAGACACGACTGCCATCTGCCGGCACCGGTTACTTAGCTTCGTTTTTCATTTTCTATCTTTTCCATCTATTTTTAAACAGCGTATAAGTACTGACTGAATGTGCTTTGTTTTATTTTTATTTTGTGTGTTCACAGCAAGTCTATTGAAGGTTCTGTTTGTTTGTTATAAATTAAGTAAACGAAGTAAGTTGTTTTTTTTAAACAATATAAGGTGGTAAACGAGCAAGCGGCCCCTTGAATTCACTGAAATAGGGAAGACATAGAAAGATAGGAAAAGAATAGAAAAGAAGATGTATCCCTTTTCTAAGCATCCACCTTCGTCAAAGACACTTCCCCTTCCCATTCTTTTCTAATAACAAAAAGGGATTAAGACCCTGGTACGCTTATCAGACGAAACCCGGAATTATTTCCAGCAATACGACTGCCTTCTGTGTGTTCGTATTCATACCGAGAGTGCCATCCAATTCTTGTAACTAATGTTGGAACTGGGTAGAATTACAAGGAACATTCCTTCCAATAAGACACTTGGAAAATTACTGATAACGTATCCCTTATTAAAAATAACCATTATGGGATTATAATTACTATTTAGTGATAAATGAAAATGCAATCAATACTCACCCGGTAACGTCTAACAAGGAACTGATCATGTAACGTTAATTCTCAAAGAAATTTTGTAAATTGATCTCCGATTGTTTGAGTCGCCGTTGATTTTGTTATGAAATATTGTACTGATTCTATATACAGCTTCTACACTTCGCAGCATGTTTGTCATAACATTCTCAACGCACTTGGACATATACGAATGAATTTTAATCAGTCATTTTTGCTTGCATTATTAATTTTTTCGTTTAAATTGAAGTGACTGTGTTTATATTTCATGATCTTACTAATATTATAAATGCGAAATAAACTGTT
>JAOCNA010000027.1:5483507-5494371 GCA_026546675.1 Papilio helenus | reverse complement strand
GTGGGCGCAGTTAGTGGTATCGTGTAAGGGCCATAACGTAAAGCACTAAGTGATTTTTATCGTCCGACAATTACGTAGCATACAAGTGCACGCTGCGTTGTGTGGTATGTGAAGATTGTTATTCTCAGTACCTTGGGTCATTTTTTTAAATCTTACTAATGTTAAGAATGCGAAAGTTTAGATGGATGGATTTTTGTTAGAGTTTGTAGCCTTAATCGCAGAACAGATCTTGATGAAATATGGCATAGATGCAGATGATAGTCTGAAAGAACACATAGGCTACTTACTTTCGTCTTTTTTTCCAAGCGGACAGATTCGCGGGCGAGAGCTAGTAGCATATAAGATTTAGTGTCCTAATAGGACGGGTTAGTGTTTTAGTGTATATTTCAGAGCTTATTGATTGTATGAGATATTTAAAATTTAATTGAAATTTAACTAACGGCACGGCAAAAGAAAATTTGCACATTCAACGACAGACTATTAATTTGTTAATGTGCCATCTAGTGGCGTTATCGTTATATAGATTTTTTCTTAACTTGTTAGACAAATGTCGACTCTTATGAGACCTTACAATGTTGTCCTTACTAATATTTCCTAGATAAATAGCACATTTGTGGCCTCTGCTTGAAATATTTTTATGTTATTTGTCTACATTATCAGATAACATCGACACTCGTAGTGCGCTGGACGCGCTGCGCGAGCTGGTGACATCATGCCACGTGTTCCTGCGCTCTGCGGCGGCGCGCCCCGCCCCGCTGCTGGCGGCGGCCGCGCGCTACGTCACAGACGTACTGCACGTGTTCGGCGCAGTGGAGGGACCCAGGGGAGGGATAGGCTTCCCTGTAGGAGACGCTGATGGCCTCGGTGTAAGTTTACTTGGAAGTTTTTATAGTGTACAAGGAATTAATTGACCCACGCTCTTAGTCTACTAATTAAATACAAGTCGCATGCTTTTTTATAATAGGTAAACAATAACAAGAAACATTACGTATAGAAGGATGATGCTATAAAATTATTGTTTTAACTACAACTAGCAACTCCGTCCGCGTGGAATTAAAAAGTACTTACTTCAGTAGTCTGTGTTCTTTCAGATTAGGTTCTACATCTGTCTGTGCCAACCATTTAAACTATTGATTTTCAATAGTGGCTTTTTTTCCTTTATGTACCAAGAATTAACGGTATAACATTTCTTGGGGTATATCTATACTGTTGATATAAAGAAGAAAGATTAGTATTTTTGAATGTAATGAAATAAATCAAAAATTACTAGGCCGATTTCAAAAATTCTTTCACCATTAAAAACCTACGTTATTAGTGAGTAACATAGGCTATATTTTTTACATGACACGGACGAAGTCGTGAGCAACAGCTGGTGTCTAATACATTTATCAGAATTATGATAAACTTGCAGTTGGAAGCGGCGGTGATGCCGTACCTGGAGGCGCTGGGCGTGTTTCGTGCGCAGGTGCGCGACGCGGCGCGCGCGTCCGCCGCCACGCCCGTGCTGGCGCTCTGCGACGCGTTGCGCGACACCGTGCTGCCCGGCCTGGGCGTGCGCCTGGAGGACAGACCTGGTCCGTTACATCTTTATGAAACTTTATAGTTTATAGTTTTCAATATTTCGTTTTATTTGCCCCTTAGTGTAGGACTAATGTCGCTTCTATTAGATTTTATTTAACATCTATTTAACATTTTTCGATTCTGTAAGGTGGCAACCCTATTCCACCCTGGCAACGCCCTTGAATACAATGTTTTTTTAAGTACGACAATCTTCGCTAAATTTATTAATACGTCTAATAATGACTGGCCGACTGGTATTAGATGTACATATAGAGTGGAAAGTTAAAAAAATCTAATTGACTTAAATAAAAGCACTGGTTTTTATCATTTCAATTCGCTTGTTTGTATTGTAGATCGTACGGTAGTGAAACTAGTGAGCAAAGAGGAATTAATAAAGGAGAGAGAAGAAAAGAAGAGAATAGAAGCGGAGAAGCAAAAGAAGAAACAAGAGTTGTTAGAAGCGCAGCGCGCGAAAGAAGAACAGAAGAAAATACCTCCTAGTGAGATGTTTAAACGAGAAACGGACAAATACTCGAAGTTTGATGACAAGGTGAGTTTTTCTGATTTATTTGAAGTTTACGCGTGTTAAACTTAAAAGTTCTTTTCATTACTGTCGCATGATATTTGTTCTTTATTCGACCTTATACTGTGTATAGTTTTAAAACGAATTATAATTGTGGAAATTAAAAAGTTAATTTTTTATATGCAATTTGCATATTAATTTAGTTCTTAAATTCTCAGGGTCTTCCCACTCACGACCACGAGGGTAAAGAGGTGAGCAAAGGTCTGCTCAAGAAGCTGCAGAAGCTGCAGCAGGCGCAGGAGAAGAAATACAACGAGTATTTGGCCACACTTAACACCTGCTGATATTAAACAATGCTGTGAATTTATTTGTATAGGGACTTAACATATAGCGGGAGTTGGCACGTCGGCTGCAAGAGCTCTCTTATTTCTGACGTGCCAAGTCACTCAAGTAATGTAATTCCGAATCTGCATTTTTAAAAGTCTATGGTAAAAAGTAATTAGCTTAATTTTTGAAAACATGGTGCAAAGAGCTTAATTTATCCTTTGAAAATTATTTTTTAGTAATTAATGGCAATTTTGGAGAAAAATTCATGTTTGTATTATAAAAATTAAAATACAACTTCAATCGTTCGTCGTTCGAAAAGGGTTTTAAAGCAATAGTATTCATCGTAATTTATTTATCATTTCCACATCTATTTTAGGGCATTTACATTGATATTTTTCATCAGAACTTGCTTCAGTATTAATAAGAGTAATCACATTTCCTCTATGTATTGTAATAAACTGTAGACCAATGTGCTCAAAAAATCAAATGGTCCGAAAGTGCTTTTCTAATTTATTAAAATAAATAAATAAATTGAATTCTTGATTATTTTATTTCTAATAAAATAAACCCCTTTGTTACTACAGAAACACCATAGAACAGTGAGTGGATCTAGGACCTATGTTAAAAGTTCAGATAAAATGGTTCACTTAACAGACTAAAAAAGGTATAAAAACGATAAAATCGTCATAACATTAACGAGTGCGTCAACAAATTAAAAAATAAAGAGGGTTCGATAAATCCGCCGATTATCTACATTTAATAACGATTTGCCCACATCGTGGAGCATAATAGAGACGTAACGCATCAACGAGCGTTGTACAAAGGAATGTGCCGCGTGCGCAGCGACGAAAATACTCATAAAGGCGGTAACAGGAGTTATAAAAAAGGTAAAAAGTGAGGTAAACAATCTGGGTGAGTTTTTTATATGGCGACAATGAAATGGGCTTCTGTTGGAGCTGGGGTGGCTCGCGCGGCCGCACGAGGCACGCAGTTGCCATCTGCGGGCGCGCGCTGCTACCGACTTGTTGCAAGTACTACTGCTCTCGAACGATAGTCAAATTTTAAAATTAAAACAATTTTTTTATGCTACTTTTTAAATGTAATGTTTTATTATGAGCATTAACTTTCATAGAAATAAAGTTATTTATTTAACACTATAACGATATATGTATATTATAATTTGATCATTCATTTTTTTACACGCACCGAACACCATTCTAAAGTAAGTTTTGGGTCTGTACAGATTAAACATTATCTAAAGTGAAATCTCTTGAATGGGCTATTAGAGAGGCAATTCAAAACATGCAACATTTTTAATAAAAACCAACTGCACTTTTCCCATAAATTGCAAAGAGTCTGCTCCTTATGTGATGCAAATCTATGTAACGTAGTAATTCTGTAACAATTAAAAAGCCGTTGCAAAATTACCAAAATGCAATGTTTAAATATCCGTGTAGGAATCTGGAATCGATCACAATCGGCTTTATCGTGGTCCGAGTGTAACAATGGATGACGGAAGCCGAGGGAGCGATGGGGAGAAATTAACGAAACGCCGACATCAGCAAAGAATCGGCGGTTGACCGCCCGGCGAGATGTCAATCATTTGAATATCAAAATCGCTCCTTTTACCATATTCCGTTGAGATCGTGCGATAATACGATTTTATTATACAAAACCAATGAAACGGATTTTAGGCAAAAAGTAACAAGTTTTTCGTTAAAGTTCATTCATTATTTACGTAAGAAATGCAACTTTGGCGAGCGGTCATGCGGACATTACAAGTAACGGTCGTCGCATTGATATCAAATCAAATGCTATTGAAAATTCTAAAGCAAATAAAAGTAACTTATGGCGAAGCAAAACTCCCCAAAACCACTGGGTATTATTTTATTCATTTGATTTTGATTACAATAGGAGCTTTGACGACTTCTTTCCCATAGCAAACATCCATACATAACTTTAAGTAATACCTTCTTTAAAGTAGGTTCCCACCCAATCCTATGTTTTCCTAACATATATACGACCCAATGTAAAGTGATATTACACAATGTAACTACATGTTACTATGAAGGTCGAATTTGGTGGGTACATAGGTTTTACCGTTAAATCTTATGATTGGCCGATGTTCGTACTTTTACAGTAGCATATACATTGCATTAAGTGTATATGTGAAATTTCATATAACCATAACGGAGGAAATTTCATAAATAACCAATTAAAACGAGTTATTATGCATTCCAAAGTTACATTATCGTTCAAGTCACTACTCATATTTTCCAAAAAAGAATTATGCTTTGTTAACCTTACTCAGATTTTTTTTTTAATTTTGAAAATGTTTAATAAGCAGATATGATAAGATAACTTGTTTCATTATTGTTAAGTATTGTTTCAGCAAAGTGAAGGGCGAGGCGTGGCGTCGTGCATCAGACAGGGATGCACCAACCCCGCAATTGCTAACAGTGAATGGGAAGATGAGTATTGCTCCAATGAGTGCGTCGTCAGCCACTGCAGGTCAGTGCCCGCCATACCTCCTCATACCTTATCTATCTATCTATACTAATATTATAAAGAGGAATATTTCTGTTTTTGTATGTATCGAAATAACTCAAAAACTACTAGGCCGATTTCGAAAATTCTTTCACCATTAAAAAGCTATGGCTATATTTTTTATCATTTTTTAATGTCACGGGGGCGATGTCTCGAGCAACTTAATATTTTCCCTGAAGACTAAAGTAGGCTTTATAAGATGTTCATAGTTTCTTAGAAATTCTAAGACAAAATAAAAATCATGCATCCTAACAAAAATATAAATATAGTAACCAAAATAATGATAAACATTTATTTAGCATTTTGTGTTGATGATTTAATTTGTTTCCAGAGATGTATTCAGCTCGTGGGTGGCATCCAACACAAACAACCAAATCCAAAACTTTTCTGCAGTAAAATAAACAAATCCTCATATCTGGCTATATTATATTAATAATTATCACTCTGCTATAATTAGCATATTTTATTTAATCATTAAAAATATTTATTAATTTAACCTTGCAACACTTGTTTTGATGTTTGTTCACACTTGTCAGATTAATTGTAAAAAAAACCATTTTAACTAATTTTCATTACTTTAAGATAGAAAGTGATACTTCTTTGTAATTGTAGTGAACTTATGAATTTTAAATAAAAATAATCATTGTATTGTAAACATTATAACTTTTAAGATGTAATATTCAATAAAGTAATTGTATAAAAATATTCAGAAGATGAAAGATATTCTTAAATGTAAGGCCATAACGAGAATTGATTCTCCAATACAGTAATAAATGTATCTCTGGCAGTGTTGCCACATTTAGATAAGTAATACATTTCTCAAGAATCAATAATTTTCTATCATATGAAATTTTACTTTAGTAATTTTAGTTTAAACATATGTAATTTTTGTACAAGCTTGTTATGTTCCTTTATTTTATTTTAGTGCCGTACGTTTTTAGTAAAGTAAGTAAAAAAACGTCGTTTCACCACATTATGTTTTATTATTATTGCTGCCACATGAAAGTTACTCGTATTGCGAAACAACAGATTAGTTTCTAACTGTTTAGTCTCACTATGGTACAGGAAATATAAAACATAAATACTGATAACCACATTTAGTGTCAACATAATAAAACATTGTCTAGCAATCTCAGAAGTATTTTTCAAATGATGAAATTTTATATTCTTATCATAATTCATTTGTATCGTCTACGAAAGATTGACGGTAGTTAGTGTGACTTAGTATTTCGCCTTAATTATAACCTATAAAGGTATAAACTGTTCATTTATAAGATAGACCAACATTCAAGTGTTGAAAATTATATCATAAATGAGTTCTTTTCAAATATCTTGCTGGTTTAAGAGCATCCCGGTGCACCTAAAATTGCGTAGCGATTCGCGCAAACTAGATCCGCAGATATTTGATAACAACTATACATAGCATGAAAAATGGTAGTAAAATTGTAGACATTATCTCCAGAAACTCTTTTGTCATTTATATAATTCCATATGATTAGTAATTTTTAAGCATTTCACTGTTATTATTGAAATTAATAGAAATGTACTCAACATGTCTTGATACTTTTTAATTAGGTACATTAATCGAAATTGTCTGTCTTGAGTGAGATTAGTAAATGAGTGAAAACCTTAGCTCGGCTACTTCATGTATACTCTATCAATTATATTCAATAATAAATAGCAACATTTTTGTCGTAATAAAAATTTGGAAAAAAAAGATATATTTGAGTAAAATATAAGTTTTATTGCAAAAGAATACAAGTGATTACAAATATGAAAATGTAAAGCAATAGCAATGAAGCAAAATGTGTCTTTGTGTACATACAGGCTAAGGTATATTTATAAATATGCATTTAAATTTTTTATAGTAGAATGTGATATGTATCAATTTGAATTGATGTTGTTGATATATTTTAATATCTCGATTTGCATGAATAAATTAAGCATGTTTTCTCCTATATTTAGAAGAAACCTATAATGTACATTGTAAAAGTTACATTCTACTCATTCCTAGAAATCGTGCTTAGCATAGGATTTAGCTGGACCAAAATTTCCTTTACATTCAATGCGATCATAGTATATTAAGATACATAAAATCCCTTTTAACGTATTTTCATTGAATTTTTACGACTGTATATAAATATCTGCAATAATAGTTATAGCAGTAGTTAGGACCGTCGTAAGTCGTTTGAATTAATTTGTAATTTATATAGTAGTCACCCTAGATTACTATCAAAAAGCAAATTCACTTTATTGAATGTAAAATAATAATGTATAAAATGTAATTAGAATGATTTCATTAAATTTCCTAATCAGTACATTTTGTTTCTATTACTACCAACCCCAATACCCGTTATAAGCTACGTAACAAACTACAGCTATCTTAGCTTGATTATATAGCAAGCTACGATAGCTATGCCACATGACCCATATTTTTATCATATTGGGCGGTTGTTCAGATTATTGGCATTTTTAATAACAAAGTCTTCAATGAAAGTAGAAAAGCGAGCAAAGCCACAGCAATCTTCCGAAAATCGCGCAACTCCAAGCGGGTTGACCGGTTATCGATAAGCTATGTTAATGTTGCCGTAGATCTAGCGTCCGGTGTGGCCATACGACAATACTTGAATAAAAATTTATATGAATGAGATGATATGAAAGATTTTTATTTTCTCAGTAATTCGTATAGTCGTAATCATTATTTTTATAAAACGTAATAAGAGGCTCGGCAAAATTGTTGTTATGTAAGTGCTACAACAGTCGAAACTTAGCATCAGTAAATTTGGTTATTGTTTACACAGAAGTAATATCAATTCAGATACTTTTGAATACTGTATGGACAAACTTTGGAATAAATAAAATAGGGCACCAAATATTGACGAAACAAAAATTACGACTAAATATCGACAGAGCCTTAGCCACGTTACACGTAATTACAAATAAAGTATCTTTTTTATCTATGGTTTCCGCGACAGCCGCCGTCATCGTAATGGTAATATGTCGAAGGCTAATTATCGGATAAATCAAATTTTATTTCAAACCGTATTGTAAATAGATTATATAGTTGTTCTCCCACATTTAATAAATGCGTTAAAAGAAGAAACTCTGTTTACCAAAAAGAAAGTGGTACCTCACAAAATTGTCAATAATGATGGACGGAAATGATTTAGCTTCAGAAACAACCAGAAGAGGAATTATTTCTCAAGCATGGACGCGTATTTCTCAGGTAATTTAATTTACCAAGATTATATTTAACTGCAATGGCTGCTTTCTAATTTTTAATATGTACATTACTATTATTGGGAAAACTTTTCACTGCTACCAGAATAACATGCCTATTGCGGTTTTAATATGAACTATCTGCTAAAAGAAAAGTAAATATATAAATCTTTGAAATTAATATGAGCAAATAAGTCAATATTCAAGTCAGCATTTCACAAAATTCACATTCAAAATAAAAACCAGTATATAGCTAATCCTTGGCATTTTATGCAAGTATTGTACAAACTTTTAATGTTGCTCATTTAACTTTCACACTAACATGTTTTGTAGTTTATATATTCCTGATAACAAAAGTATGCTTAATTTTCATCCATGGTGCATCAAAAATATTTTAAATGCTAATAAGGTTATTCATTGTTTCATATTTTTTAGTTTATCAATATATTTATGTTTTTAGATCTATCAAGGAACCCTAGACAAGTGGACACCTCACACCAAAGGAAGATGGATAGGATGTATACTTCTTCTAGTTGCCTTTGTTATACGAGTAGTCACAAAACAAGTAAGAACAAGCAATAATTATTTTAAGCAAATTGTATGAACATAGCTGAGCTTTCATTTACTGAGAAGTCACTTTTATATTAAGCTTATCCAAATAAAGCAGCTTCACAATCCTCTTTATGTGAATTTGTGAAAATTTAAACTTAAGTGCTGAAAATATTAGGAGTTTTAATTGCAATAATACTAATGCATTTTTCTTTTTTTTTTCAGGGGTGGTACATTGTGACATATGCCCTAGGAATTTATCACTTAAATTTATTTATTGCATTCCTTACTCCGAAAATAGATCCAGCTATGGATTTTGATGGTAAGTACTATTGTATAGTACACTAGCTACTAAAAAGAAATTAAATAAAGTTAATTTCACCCCCTTATAGCAAATTTCAGAATAGTAATACTATTTGTCTTCTTTTTTTTAATCTATTTAATTTCTTTCTTTGTGATATACAAGTATTGTAAAGTGTAAAATATGTAATTGCCTATTAGACCCACCAAGGAGTTAAGCTAGGTATATTATTGTAAAATAACTTTGAGAATATATACTAAGGATATGTTAAATCATTTTCAGCTGATGATGATAATGGCCCCGCCCTCCCGACACGTGCCACGGAGGAATTTAGACCATTTATACGGAGACTGCCAGAATTTAAGTTTTGGCTTTCTGTCACCAAGAGCACAATAATTGGCTTCATCTGTACATTCATTGATGCCCTTAATATACCAGTATTCTGGCCTATACTAGTTATGTATTTTATAACCTTATTTTGTATTACTATGAAGAGACAAATTAAGGTAAGACAATTTTTTATTAAAATTAAATTAGTAAAATTATTGTAGAAATTAGTCAGCTTTCTATCAGTATGTTAGGTGATGAATTATGTCCAACCGCAATGGAACAAAAATAACGGATTTGCTATTTTGTATGCCTAAAAAAGATTAGTGACTATATTAGTAGTCCAGACAGTTTAGGTGATTCTTTATTAGTTACTCTGTAATGTTGTGGATACTTCAGTAATTTACTATGATATTTTAAATATCTTTTCTGTAATAAATAGTGCAAATAAATATAATTAGTTATGTGCTAGTAAATTTTTACGTTTAGAATAACTAAGAAACAAAGATAATAACTGTTATCATTCGAAGTTTCCGTCACAATGACACTACATAAACATTAAAGTTTTATTAACCATGACGAAAAAATCGTGTCACTCAGTACATAGCTGATAAAATGCCTGATAAACAATTCAATGTAACCAAAAGTAAATGAGTGAAGCTTTAAGCTATATTATATTTGGTCTTATTCATTTAGGTAACTCCCAGACCACAAAATAGCATGAATAACTGCAAGTGCGAAATAACGTACTAAAGTCTTAATTAAATAAAAAGTATTTTGAAGTCCATACGCAATTTGCCGAAGGTAGAATTGTTGCCGTGGCAAATGATAGACGGGCGGAGTACACGATTTGCTGGTGACATATACGAAGTTTTAGTAATGTGTACATTTTATTTTCCAGCACATGATCAAGTACAGATATCTACCATTCACTCACAGCAAACCAAAGTACAAAACTGTCGAGTCGACGGTGACCGTCAACTGACGTCTGCACTCGTCTCAATCATTCTAAGCAGCGCCGAGAGTCAAAGTAACTTAAAACAAAACTGTTGTATGCAAATGTTTCTAGAAAATACACTTTTATTGTAATGTTTATCATTTTTTATTTTAATTTAGTTAAATTAATGATTAAATAAGATGAATTAAAGTTATTAATAAATAAAGTTAACTAAAAGAGATATTTATTCCAAAATCTTAAATTATTCCAAAATTGGTAATTCGATGTGCTTCGAATTGGTGAATTCGAATATTATGCGACTAGATATAGGCCACCTTGAAATGTGTAAAATTATGCATTTAAATAGTATTCTAAATACTCGCGAGGAATCATTTTTTTAATTAAATATTTTATCAAAACACCAGTAGGAAAACATAATGCCGTTCTTCTCAAACTTTTTGAAAAAAATAATAATTTAACAATATATTTTAACACGAGCACTTCGGTAGTAACGTAAAGTTAATCTGACATCAATTTTATTTTCAAAACATTAAGTAAAGTATGAACCTTTAGC
>JAOCNA010000027.1:5448158-5462656 GCA_026546675.1 Papilio helenus | reverse complement strand
GGCATGGTGGGGAACTCGTGCGTGGACGCGGTGTCGGGCGCGCGCTGCTCCCACGGCCCGCCTTTCACCACGAACCCGGTGGAGGGCGCACCGCCACCGCCGCCACCACCACCGCCGCTGGGAGTCGTGCTCTCGTTGTTGAGAACATCTCCAAAGTCGGCCAGTGACGGCGCCGCTGGACGCTGGTACCGATCGACGACATCTTGCAGCTGGTAAATACATTATAACATTTACGTTTGAAACTAACTTTTGCCCTCGACTTCGTATTTATAATATCAGTTAGATAATTTATATCGTCAGTTGTAATTTGAATTTATGTAAAACTTACATATTCCTCTGCCAGATTCAGCAGATGGTCCTTGGCGTCGAGCACGTTGTCCTCGTCGCCGGTGATGACGACGATGCTCTCGTCGCCGTGCTTGGGGAAGCGGATGTCCACCTTGTACTCGTCCATGATACGTCTGATATTCTTCCCCTTGAGGCCGATAAGCCGTCTGTGCACGCGCGGGTCGATATCAACTTCATCACGGTATTGGTTGTCCTAAAAAAATGAAATTTATTATAAAATAACTAAATTAGGCAGGTTTAATCGCATTTAATATTTATGTTTAAACTTACAAGTTGATGCACAATAGCCATAATGGCATCCTTGGCCTGCTGCGCCTTGTCCTCATAGCCCTGGACGGTGATGATATCATCATCGGGGTCACCGCGCTTGGGCAAGTTGATTTGTACTCCATAATCGGTGCGGATCTTCGTGATCACTGACCCACCCTTCCCGATGACCAAAGGATGGTATTCAGGGTCTACTTTGAATTTCAACTCGAATGACCTGTGATAAATGTAATTTACTATTAAATATTTGAAACATAATCATAGTTTGAAAGCATACAACAGAAATGTGACAGGTATGTAAATTATTACCATTGTTCACAATATTTTTTCTGGTAGTATGACAATTTTGACCTGTAGACTACACAGCTGAACTCATTTTTAGTGTTATTTGACTTATATTCATGTACAGTTAGTCAGATATATTGATTTATTTATTTATTAGATTCAAAATATCTACCAATCCCTTTGACGTAATAATAAGATGATTTAATAGTTGTGATGTTAGTCTGATTTTCAAATCCATGCAAAAGTGTACAATCAGGGAATCTGAAGGTGTTCCACCTCAAAAGCTAAGTCGATTTAACGTTTTGTACAGATTGAGACGATGACAAGGAACAATAAGTAATATGACACTGTTTCTAAAGGTCTCTTTATGAAAAAAAGTCGGTCAGTGGTACACGGTTAATTGGTTTTTATTATAATCCCGTCGTTTGCACTAACAGCTACGTAATTATTTGTAAATAGAGGCGGAGTTAACGTCATTGAAAGGAACAGGGCAATATTTCCGAAAGTGGAACACCTCGAATTTCCGCGATTGTACATGAATATGCGTGCATAAAAAATATTTACAACACATTACTTTAAATAAAAACTCTTAAAAGTACGATTTAGGCTCGTCAAAAATAAATTACTTTAAATTAGAACATAAAATTAGGCAAGGATTAAATCAATTTTCTTTATAAAATCATTTCATTTCAACACAAAAGTAAGCAACACAGGAATTATTTTAAAAGGTTAACCTTGAACATGATTAAAAAACAGCTGTGTAAAGACCTGGACAAAATGTAACATTGTTTATTACAAACTAAACAAACATTACAACTGCTATGAATACACTAATGTATGATATTTATAAATTATTGATACCTTTCATGTTACTTTTTAAAAATTGGAATTACCTTAAAACTTCATAATAATACACAAAATAAAATAAATCACCTGAGAAGTCGATCTTCCTTTTCTTTCTCCATATCGACAATCTTTTCGGAAAGAGCTTGTTTAGCTTTTTCCACATTAGCTGGTGTTCCAGTCACCTTAAACAAAAGTGAACATTAATTAGTCACACTAAGCATAAAATAATACTATATTACAATCTTTTTTATGAATACCAACCTTGACCTGATCAGAGGTCTCCTCAATAGGAGGCATCAGGATATGGACATCATAAGTTTGCATCAACTCCCGCCTCTTCTGGCCAGCGAGCAGTTTATGCAATTCAAAAGGCACTTCCACATCTATTGTTATCGGGACCTATAACAAACATTATCTTTTAAGTGTAATTTAAAAAAGAATCAGCCATTTAACTGTAACCTTAAAAATCTGCATACGCGAATCGGTTGAAAAAAAAAACAATACATTTAAAAAAATATCCTATTACCTGATCTAATAGTGCTTTCTTTGCAGCCTCACAATTCTCTGGGCGGCCAGTAATTTTGATGATGTCATTAGCGCCGGGCTCCGCGTCCTCAGCCCGCACCGGCACGTCCGCGGCCTCCGCGTTGTCGCGCTCCGGGAACTTGATCTGCACGTCGTACTCCGCGGTGATGTCCTTCACCTTGGAGCCCCGGGCTCCCATCACGGTGCGGTGGTGCTTTTGCGATATCACACACTCTATTGTCACCTACAACATTTTATAATAAGATTTTTAAATAAAATAATGTAGTAGTTACTGCTATTGGCTGCTTGAGGCTCAAGGTCGGCCTTGCTGTGTCCCCCCCCGCTTTTCCTTACGTATTTTCCATTTCTAAAATTATGTTCGTCGTAGTGACCGTTAAGAAGATTTTAAGACAAGACGGACTTAAAATCCATAGCCATAAGATGCAATGCTTTTAGAAGTGAAGGTTTTGAAGTTGAGCTGAAATGATTAGTTACCTTTGCCTCCAAATCTTCAATGATCTCGTTGATGCGCACTTTGGCCGCCTCGATGCAATCCTTGGGCCCCTTGAGGACGACGCGGTCGCTGCTGACGCCCTGTCGCGGGAAGGAGATCTGCACGCCGCCGCACTCGTCGGCGATGCGGCGCAGCACCTCGCCGCGGCGCGCCACGAAATGCCGGTGGTGGCGCGGCGGCACCGCCATCTCGCCCTCCGACACGTTGCTGATCTCCGCCACCGCCGCCTCCAGCTGCTGGCGCGCCTGTGACACTTGCTCCTCGCGACCTGCTCAACACATAGCATATTTCACTACATTTAATCACATATTAAAAACAGATTTGTTTGTATCAGAATAAATACATATGACAATGTCAAACGGTTAATGTAATATCTCATTTCCATTTGATTATGGATTGGTAAAGATAGTTAAATCAATACAATAAACCAGATTGTTTTTAAAATGTAAGTTAGCTTTCATTTTAAAACTTTACCTATAATGAAGATGGCTTCTTTGTCCTCATCCTTATCGGTCGGGAAAACGATTCTAGCTCCGGTTTGCTCTCGAATCTTTTTAATGTTGGTTCCGTTCTTTCCGATGAGGAACTTGTGATGTTCAGGCTTTGCGCGGACGGTGGCCGTGTGCGAAGTGAGCTCGCGTTCGGAGGCGTGCGCCAACAGTTGCACTTTGGCTTTCTCCACATCTTCAATGGGTCCCTTGATGACGACCTTGTCGCTATCGCTGTCCGCGGAAGGGAATTTAATCAATACACCTCCGCACTCCTCCATAATGGAATGGATCAACTTTCCACCCGTTCCGATTAAGGAGTTGTAATGCTTGGGGGCGATAGTCACCTCCTCCGTGACTATGTTAGCCTTCTCACTGTGGATCTGTTGGATTCTTCGCACCGCTTCTTCTACATTATCGCGTTTCCCTCGCACAGTAATAACATCGCTGTCGTCACCCTCCGCCGGGAGGTCGACGACAGTTTGCGTTTCATCTCTAATCTTTCTCAAATTCACGCCACCTTTGCCAATAATAAACTTATGGAACTGTTTGAAAATAGGCACTTCTTGAACGTACGACGATTCCGCGATCTCTTTAATCACCTTGTGTAAGTACTTTTCACATTTCTCAATGTCTTCCTGTGGTCCCCTCAGTTTGATAGGGCTTCTCTTCTGTCCCTGGTCGGGCAGAGTTATAAGTACGCGGTCAAATTTATCGCGAATTTCCTTGATCTTATCTCCTCTAACACCGATTAGCGATTTGATGTATCTATGATCTACATAAACTTCTTTACTCCTTTCGTTCTCTAGTTTCATCACCATCTCCCTCAGTTCCCTTTCAGCGTCTTCGACACCCTTATGGCTACCTTCAATACGAATAACGTTATTGCCTTCGTTTTCGATAATATTAATAACTACACCAGTCTCATCCTTCAGTCTATTAACTGTGAAGAAAAAAAAAAGGAATAAGTACTTACTATTAACAAAATATGTAATTCATGGCTTAATGTACAAAATAAAAGAACTTACTGTTAGTTCCATTTTTGCCAATAATGTGTTTGAAAAATTTAGGATCAACAGAAAGTTCAACATAAGTAAGGGTAGCAAGTAGGTTCTTCACAAAGTCGTCCAGCTCCACTTGAGCTCTCTCCACTTCTTCCGGGGGACCATCGATTTTAACCTTATCTTCAGAATGCGTTATGTCAACATGGACCTTTGACAAGTCTTGAGTAATCTTTTTAATGTTAGAGCCATTCTTTCCAATTATGTATTTATGAATCCATGTTGGTGCGTCAACCGTTGCCGTTTTCACCGAGTTGGCTTTATCGCAAACCATTGATAATGCTAAAAGATTAAAAACAAAAATAATTTTATACATTTTCTATTAAAAAAAAAAACGTGCAGACGAATTGAGTACCTCATTATTTTAGGAATTTGGTCAAAACAGTAAATAAGTATTTTTTTATTTAATAAAAGCATACCAATTCCAATCTTGTTATGGGGTCCATGTAAAGTAATAGTTCCAGTAGGCGAATCAGGAGGAGGCATTTCGACAGACACACCGGTTTCCCTTAAGATCTCTTGTATGGTTGTTCCTCTAGCTCCAATGACATACTTATGCTGAGATTTCGGAACCTCCACTCGCACAGTTGAGCATTTACTGACCTTGAGGAAAAGGAATAATTTTAAAATTTGTGCTACAAAACATTTTTCGAGTGCAACAAGTATTTTTGTATAAAAAAAACTCACCATTTCTTGATAGATTTGTTCAATTTGGGTCTTAGCAGCAAGAACTCCGTTCTTTTCTCCAGCAATAACAATTTCATCGCTCTGTGTGGATGTGGGTGGTATATGAATGCGAGCTCCGGTCTCCGCACTCAAAGCCTGCGCGCGCTCACCAAACGGTCCTTGGATGAACGGATGGTAGATCTTCGGTACCGTTATACGTTCCAATGCCTTACGTGACTGTAAAAAAATACGTTTAAATTTACACATTGTAAAAACACATTTCACTGAATTCATACATTCAACAAATAAAAGTCATACCTGTTCTTCAGAGCAAACTCTTATTTCATGTTCAGCTTTTTCAATGCCTTCCTTAGTGCCGGTAATTGTGATTATCTCACTGTTATCAGAGATACTGGGTACGCTTATCTTTGTTGCGGTCACTTTTTCCAATTCTTTAAGTTTCTGGCCTTGTTTTCCCAGGATCCAGCGATAATGCTCCTTGGGGATGTTTATTTGCTTGCTTGCCTACAATAGTAAATAAGTACCACATTTTATTATTTCCTTTAATATGTTATATTAAAGGAAATAATAAAATCTAATGTGTTTGATTTTTTACCTGTTGTTGGAAATGAGTTAGAATTTGTCGTCTAGCATCCAGTACTCCACTATGCTTTCCGGTGATAAGGAAAGTCAGACTACCATCCTTGCTAGTTGATATCTCAATGTGCGCTCCAGTGTCTTTAGTAATGGCCTGACAGGTTCTTAAAGACTCACCCTCACCAAAAGTATTAGCATTATCAAGTTTTCTTTCCTCATATGGCACATGGAACACCTAAAATGTTAATAGAATTAGGAATTGCATATTAAAAAATAATCATATTTAATAAAAGCATCTTTAAAAGTCACTTATGCATATTAACAAGCAAATTTTTCTTCTGTATATTAAATACAACATTAGGTTTTGCATTTGCATGATTTTAATTACCTGGGTATGCAATGAAGAGCCTACTCTCATCTTGTTAGTAACTTGTTGGATATTACGTTGCACTGGGGGTTGAGAGTGCGGCAGAGCCGGAAACAGGTCATCGTAGGCATATGAGCCGCTGTTATCGTAGCCCACATTGTTCATTTCCTCAGTATGCACGGGTATGTCAGAGTGTACCGGTATCATTTCTCCAACCATCATGGGTTGCTGATGCATCATTTTCGCCTCCTCCAGCAGTCCTTGTCCGCGCCAAGTCGTTACAGTACTATAGAATATTATAAAAGACCAAATTTGAAATAAAATACAATCAATTAAAAACTGACAGTAAAATATATCACATATACATAAACAACATAAATAATTACTTTTACTTTTTATTTATATTTAATAAAAGTAAATAATTATGAAATATGTTTTTGAGACCTTATTGCAATATTTTACAAGATTATGTAGTAGCCCAATAATGCCATTACATTTTCTGTTCAGTAATTTGACATCAGCGAATGTATTACATAAGTGTATATTTATACAATTGTTTGGACTTTGATTAAATATTTGAACAGGTGATTAAATTGTAAAACAATTGAATTATAATTGTAATACCTATGTAGAAATTATTGTAATGTATGTATCCTAGACAATAGGGGAGAATTTATTTATGAAAATGTATACTTAAGGAACAGAATGAACTTATTAGTTATACTAAACTAAGATTTAAGGAACCAAAAACGTGTTTATTATACTGAGTATGTAAAATAAACACTATTTTGAAAATAATTTGTTTTAAAATTATTGAGAAACAACATAATTAGGAGATTTGACCTTGTCATAATGAAAGTATTTGTTCATAAGATGCAGAGGAATTTTGTAACTTGATGTCTCAATATAATTTTACTCCAATTAAGTTTTCTCTAAATATCAACTTGGTCAATAAATTATATATTACAGCAATCAATTAAACTTAATTCAAGGTCATGAGTACTTTCAATTATAAGATATGAATGAACATTTTAAACTGTACTTGTAAGAAAAAATGTAGCTTTGGTTGTAATTTTACTTTGGACTTAAAAAAACAAAAGGAAGAATGTGTTTAAAATGTTTTATCCAACATGATGTTAATTTCTATTTATTTAAATAACATTTTAATGACCTATCAGAATTCAGGTTATCATAAGCCATTATTAATCTGATTTAAATGTGAGATAAGCACAAGGTTTCCACATTTTGATACATAAAATATTTCTTGAATAGATTAATTTCTAATTTGGATGTCTAGGTGAATGCATTTTGGTTCAGATATATTTGATTTTTTTTAACAGATTTTTTACTTGAAATATGAAATTAAATTCATTTAGGTTTTCCCTTGCCTTGCATTGAATACATGAAATATAAAAAAAATACAAAAAGATGCAGATTGAAATTAATAATTACTTATCAATATAATGAATTCAAATATCTCTAAAACGAGAAAATTTCGATTTCTAAGAGCTCGGTTTTTATGTTCCTGAATACTAATTATAAAGTAAAAACAGGAACTTTTGAATAAAGTACTGTTTCTGACTTTTCCTATGCATCAGATCTTCATACAATTTAGATGTTATATACATATTGGTAGAAAAAAACTAATAATTAGCATCCTCTTTCAAAACTAGTTATATTATCATATATATTTTATTCGTATTAGAAGTCCGACCGGAGACCGAATATTAATACAAAAGTTAATAATTACCGTAATGAATTTATATAACTCATCTATTAAAATCAACCTCTATCTTAAAGAAGAAAAAATTGTTTCTAATTCGAACTACTCTATAAAATGTAAAACTTGGCGATAGGTATCCACATTTTGTGATAATACGTGTCACCTTCTTCCAACACATTTGACGTGGAACCCGTCTTAGTAAAATGTAACAATACTTACCTATGTACTGTAGCAAATCAACCTAGGAATTTATCCTTTCGACGCCAGGATCGGATTTTTTTCCTCCTGGCGAAAAAAGACAAATGCTCAATTAAAATAGCGAAGAAAACAAATTAATTTTTTGACCAACACACGTACCCAATGCTGCCGCGAGCAAGGAGAACTTATGCCACAGACAGATTCTCAAGTAATCTATCACTTAATCCATAGACGAAAATGCCAATTCAATTATTTTGTACAACTCTTATTTCACATTTACACGGAACAATTTCACGTAAATTTGTGTACTTCTAAAACTTTTAAAACTATATGGGACTTTGTAACCGGCAATAAGTAGAAATTATGAAGTAAATTCGTGTGGTGATTTGTTTCTGTTCGATTTTTACTATCTTTTTTGATCTGTACTTAATGTTGTCTTTGGCAACAAAATATGGATTCTTGGCGGAGTGCTTAACAATCACATTACATTATAAAATTCTCATAATAGTGATTGAATAAACCGTATTTGCTTAGGATTGTTGGACATTTTAAGAAGATTTTGCTAATGACATTACAATAATGGATAAAATACCTCGCACCCACGAAGGTAAATAAAAATTAGTATACCCAAAATTCAACTCGCCATTTTAGTTTACGTGCCTCTCTGTATTTATGTTATGTTGTGTTATTCTACATAGAAAAATATTAAGTTTCTGATGTTTTTTTATGTACAATATTTATATTACTTTTATTAACTATACATTTATTAGTAGTAGACTTTTTTTTATCCTATAATGCAATCAAAACGCCTATATCTAGCAACCAATTTTGTGTCGCTAGAATTTTAACTAATTATAATGTATTGTACTGTATTATTATTAATTATGCATTTAAAAACTTGGCATGAAAAGTAAATATCTTAAGGTCCTGTAAAATTATTTGTTTTAGTAATGTTTATAGATGCGTCATTGTTTTTTTAGGTTATTAAAGATTTAATTCAAATGTTTCATTATTCCATTTACTAAACAACAGACTAAAAAAAAAAATTAAATGATTTTACGATCTGCCTTTTTTTTAACATAACTTACATGCCGGTTTCAAATAAGAATAATCTGTTAAACAAAGATAGTCGTTTTTACTCACTGATATTTGCTTAGTTTGTTACAACAGTATTTATTTTCATTCTTAAGTCTTCTTGTGTTACTGTTTGCCTCCTTTGTCCTAAAATGTCTATTTACAATTTACAGCTATCGAAGCTCAGATAAGGGAGATACAACAGAAAAAAAATGAATTGCCAGAAAATGGTACAGGGAAAGGAGTGTCTTTGGGAGAAACCTATTACGACAGTGATATTTATGATAATGCTGGACACGGTGGAAAGTCAAGATATGATGGTTATGTGACATCAATTGCTGCCAATGATGAAGTGGAAGATGAAGATGTAGAAAATGTTCCAGTAGCACAGAAGAGACCAGGGTACACAGCACCTGCATCCCTTCTTAATGATATTGCACAGGTATATAATATATCAAGTTTAAAACCTCAAGGGCTTATAGGTTATGGTGTTAAAATCATTGTTTGATACATTTCTGTTACAGAGTGACAAAGACTATGACCCATTTGCAGATAAAAGAAGACCTACGATTGCGGATAGAGAAGATGAATACCGTCAAAAGAGGCGCAGGATGATAATATCCCCTGAAAGGAATGACCCATTTGCAGAAGGTATGTTGATATACTGTATAATGTGATTGTATACTAAAGTAATTAATAGCCTTATGAATTCTGAATTATTAATAGTGACTTTCAGTTCTTATCCAATATTTAAATGTTTTCAGGTGGCAAAACTCCTGATGTTGGGTCTAGGACGTATACAGAGATCATGAAAGAACAATATTTGAGAGCTGAAGAAACTGAGGTAAGCATTGAATTCTTAACTTTGACATTTGCTTATAATTTTATAGAAAAAGGCACTAATTGAAATGAATACATAACCAATATTTTATATCATTGTTAATATTTTCCATTAATTTTAGTTGAGAAAAAAATTACTAGAGAAAGCGAGAGAAGGAACTCTTAAGCCAGTGGCCCAACCTAATGGCGAAGTAGGTAAACCTGCTGCTAAAAGGAAGGGTAGATGGGATCAGAGTTCTGAAGATACACCATCTGTAAAGAAAGCTGTCACAGCAACACCCAGTTCACAAGCCACACCTTCATGGGAAAATGAAGTAAGTTAAAAATTCAGTTGCTGTTTAATTTACTCCCATTATTTGATAGTCATCATTGAATATATGTCTAAAGGACTGAATAAAAAAAAAGCTGCTTTGTTATTAACTAAGTTACACTCTTTATTGATTGCAACCTTGTGTTAATGTCAGTGTCTTGATTTTAGAGAGGTGCTTGGGAAGAAACGCCCGGTGCGAGCGGGCGCGGCGGCGAGACGCCCGGCGCTACGCCCTCCGCACGTGTGTGGGACGCTACGCCCGGGCACGCCACGCCGGGACACGCCACGCCCGGCCGCGACACGCCTGCGCAGCAGGCCTCCCGCAGGAACCGCTGGGATGAGACGCCCAAAACTGACAGAGGTACCATATTATATAGTCATTTTATTTCAGGTTCGGTTTTTATTCAAATTGCTGTTACAATACAATGAAGTTATAAATTGATAATTCATAGAATTCTAACTATAATTTACAGAAACGCCTGGCCACAACAGTGGATGGGCAGAAACTCCGCGTACAGATCGTGGTGTGGGAGTTGATACTATTCAAGAGACACCGACTCCTGGGACGAAACGTAGATCGCGTTGGGACGAGACTCCTGGGGCTACACCTGTTCCCGCCACGCCCACACCGTCGCACGCCACGCCTTCGCACGCGACGCCCTCACATGCCACGCCCTCGCACGCCACGCCTACGCCGCACACGCCAGTGTTTACGCCAGGAGGAGTAAGTCTAGAACACTTATACATTATATGGGTTTTAATGATCAATTCTAATTTAAACAGATTATTTGTATCAATTATTTATTATGTAAATCTTGTGTTTAGTCAACTCCCGTTGGTGTAAAAGCCATGGCGATGGCGACACCCACGCCAGGCCACGTCGCTGCCATGACCCCAGAACAGCTGCAGGCGTACCGTTGGGAAAAAGAAATAGATGAACGCAACCGTCCCTACACCGATGAAGAATTGGATGCCATGTTCCCACCCGGGTACAAAGTTTTACCTCCTCCGGCCGGTATGTATCCGTTGAACCTCTGTCTCATAATTTTTTAATTAATTAAGAATTAAGAAAGTCGAAGTGGACTATTAGTAATCATTCACCACTTGAGTTTCAGGCTACATGTATAAACAAGGCGGATAAATCAGTACCGGTGTATATCTGTGCATATGTTAATTAAATATGAAATCAAACAGAGATTAATACTCAGTTTTCCTTTCAGATGAAAGATGACAATTTATCAGTCGAGCCGTTGGACTGGATTAAGCTTTGCTTTTGTATATTTGCTAAGATAAGCATGCTTAAGCGGTTCTAATGGCCGGGTGCGATATTAATTGTTTGTGTTATTGCCCAGGTTATGTCCCGATTCGGACGCCGGCTCGTAAGCTGACAGCGACGCCTACACCATTGGCTGGTACCCCAATCGGCTTTTTCATGCAGACGGAGGAAGTGGGGGGCTCCGCGGCGGCGGCGGCGCGGCTGCTGGAGCCCCAGCCGAAGGGCGGGCAGCAACTGCCCTTCATGAAGCCGGAGGACGCCCAGTACTTTGACAAACTACTCATTGACGTCGACGAGGATGCACTCTCGCCAGAGGAACTTAAAGAGAGGAAGATTATGAAACTCTTGCTAAAGATTAAGGTCAGTTGTCTGTTTTACTTTCTTTTATAATGTAAATGTTCAGTTTGTCGGTTTTTATTTAATTTCGTGTTATTTTTTCAGAATGGCACGCCACCGATGTGCAAGGCGGCGCTGCGTCAGATAACGGACAAGGCGCGCGACTTCGGCGCGGGGCCGCTCTTTAACCAAATCCTCCCGTTGCTCATGAGCCCCACTCTGGAGGACCAGGAACGGCATCTTCTAGTCAAGGTCATCGACAGAATTCTCTACAAGTTGGATGATCTTGTACGACCCTACGTGCACAAGGTAAAGCGACATTTCAATTACTATAAAATCATATTAGAATAATAAAAAGTATAGCATGTACTAAATATTGTCTTGTTTTAAGTTATTTTAATTACTTATGTGATCTTGCTTTCAGATCTTGGTGGTGATAGAACCTCTTTTGATTGACGAAGATTACTACGCGCGTGTGGAAGGTCGTGAAATTATATCCAACCTTGCGAAGGCTGCCGGTCTGGCCACCATGATCTCCACAATGAGACCTGACATTGACAATATTGATGAATACGTAAGAAACACTACCGCAAGAGCATTCGCTGTCGTCGCCTCGGCCTTAGGTATAAATTGTGCTAATATTGAATATTGAAGTAGTCAATGTTGCTAAATTATTGACTAAAATTTGCTTTCAGGTATACCTTCTCTTCTGCCGTTCTTGAAGGCTGTATGCAGATCTAAGAAATCTTGGCAGGCGCGGCACACCGGTATAAAGATTGTGCAGCAGATTGCTATTCTTATGGGCTGTGCTATTCTACCACATCTTAAATCCCTGGTAGAGATTATTGAACATGGTAAGTTTATAATTAATATATTTTTCTTCATCTAGGCCCAAGGTCATTGGCGCATCCCTCTATGCCCTGCTACACCTGTATGTTCTACGCAGCGACTTGCGTGAATTTAAGAGCTGCCAAGATATTTGTACATAGTTTTTATCTTTTTTTTTTATTAAATGTATATTTTTACAGGGCTTGTGGATGAACAACAGAAAGTGCGAACAATCACTGCGTTGGCGAGCGCCGCTTTAGCCGAAGCGGCGACTCCGTACGGTATCGAGTCATTCGACTCCGTACTGAAGCCGCTGTGGAAGGGTATCAGGACGCACAGAGGCAAAGGTCTGGCTGCTTTCCTCAAGGCTATCGGATACCTTATCCCCCTCATGGATGCAGAATATGCTAATTATTATACCAGAGAAGTGATGCTTATCCTCATTCGTGAGTTCCAGTCCCCTGATGAAGAAATGAAAAAGATTGTCTTGAAGGTAAGTACATAATATACTAGCTGGCTTAATTACATACAATTTGATGACACTTACTATGGTTTTAGTTACATTTGGTTTAAAAAAGAGTTTAATATTTTAGTTATCACTGTAAGCTTATTATTTAAGATTGTTTGCTATTTGTTATAACTGTGAATCTTGAAGTTTCAACATTTTTATATGTTCAAAATGTCTGTTTTTGTTATAGGTAGTGAAACAGTGTTGTGGTACAGACGGCGTGGAGCCACAGTACATAATGGACGAGATCTTGCCGCACTTCTTCAAGCATTTCTGGAACCACCGCATGGCCCTCGACAGACGTAACTACCGACAACTGGTCGATACCACTGTCGAAATTGCTAATAAGGTCAGTCACACACAATTTATGCTATATTTATATGCTACAATTAGCGATCCACGAGGTATTAAAAATAGCTGTATTTATTTCTAATAAGTTTTATCTTTTGATTAACAAACACTAACGAAAACTATTCAATTGTCAGATAAAACTTGCCTAAATGCTAAACCGAATAGTAATCTTCGTTCCAAATTTTACCTAAATTCCGAACTTCTGTATTTCGTGGCATTAATGAGAATGATTGCAGGTTGGAGCTTCAGAGATAATAAACAGAATAGTGGACGACCTGAAGGATGACAATGAGCAGTATAGGAAGATGGTTATGGAGTCGATTGAGAAGATTCTGGCAAACTTGGGTGCAGCTGATATCGACTCCAAGCTGGAGGAAGCTCTCATTGACGGCATTCTGTACGCATTCCAGGAACAAACTACTGAGGTAAATACATTCCGAAATTATAAAAAAAACTTTTAAACACAGTTAACTTTATAATTTTGTTAGTAATTTTTATTGAAAATACCTTTTATCCTTGAAATACTTTAAAATTTTTAAATCAAATGGTTCCGTTACGTTTTATAGAATAGGGAAATAAAAAATAAAATTGTTAATGTCTGTTTGCAGGATGTGGTGATGCTGAACGGTTTCGGTACGATTGTGAACCAGCTGGGCAAGCGTGTGAAGCCGTACTTACCTCAGATCTGTGGTATCATCCTGTGGCGTATGAACAACAAGTCTGCCAAGGTGCGCCAGCAGGCCGCGGATCTCATCTCCCGCATCGCTGTCGTCATGAAGACCTGTCAAGAGGTTGGTAGAGTCCTGAATTTCTATAACACTATTGCTTTTTTTTCATGAAATATCTCACAGGTTTGTAAATAGTAGAATGGTGTACAGATGCATATGTACCATTTACAAAACATTAGAAACTTGTATAGGTTTTCGGTTTTAAAAACATATTTATCAATAAGTATTCTTGGTAGGAAGCATGTGAATGGATGCATATGTTTAAAATTGAAAGCATCTAGAAGTTTCTAAGCAATCAGTATTGCTCCATCAGTGCCAAGAGTTGTTTGACTTTCAAGATAATCCAATGATAATTATTTTTA
>JAOCNA010000027.1:5432960-5444285 GCA_026546675.1 Papilio helenus | reverse complement strand
TTCATCCAGTGACTGAATCCGTTTAAACCCGCCCAAAATGTGTGGACGATATTCGTTGGGGGTTGTAAGTACCATATACTTGAAATATCTTTGTATGACTGCTCACTATCTGTGGATATTAAAAAATTAAAAGAAATTATCAATTTAATAAGGAAGATATACTAAAAGAAATATTGAAGTAAATATTGAGAGAAATATTGAAAATGTTTCATTACCTGATATAAATTTCCACTGTTTACCATCTTGTTGTTCTTTACTTATACCAGTTCTAACAGCCATTGCACCATTAGTGAGTAAAACCCAAGCCGAGGTTTTTGTTAGAGAAATTGCTTTAGCACCAACTGACCCCTTGTGGCCATAAGTGAAACCACATTTTGGTGCCTCTATTAGTTTCCAATCGGAACCGCCAGGGTTCTCTTCAGATACGCCTTGTCTATAATATAGTTCTCCTTTCCTTCCAACTGTCCAAATTATATTATTACATGTGCTAATTGCCAGTAAAGCTTGCGGGCTATTCACATGTTCCCAATGAGCACCCTGAAAAGTACAAGTGAGTGAAATTATACACAAAGTTTTAAGGATAATCTTTTCACAAGGACAAATAGGGAATAAAAAATCCAATTGGAATATAATCATTCATTATAATATTGACATATGTACTCACTGCAGGAGTTGTGGGCGTGACTCCAGTTCTGTAGATGGCGTCACCACCGACAGTCACCGCCCATACTGAAGCCTGATTTCCATTTGTCTATCAAACAGAAATATACAATGAAGATTTAATGAAAATTTTAAGTTAGAAAAATCAGAAGAGATGATAATAGATAGATAAATATATGCTTATTTTACAGTAAGTCTTTCTTACATTTGTATTGGCGAAAAGCCAAACGACAAAACTTATTTTCCTTAAAAACTTTGCTATTTTATAGAAGTTTTTTTACATACCCAAATAGAAATATCAAGTAGTCCAGTATTTCCAGCGCGGACCCAGGGACCCTCGGTATTGATTTGAGCTTTTCTATACCATCGGCGTCGACGAACGCAATCCGTAAAAATCTTTTTGCCGTGGTATGGAGCCGGAAAATCCGTGGCATATTGCCATCCTTCATTGTCAACCCCACCAGGGGTATTGTAATCCACCATCCATTCAGATACCTAAAATAAAGGAATTGTTGAAAGTTCCGAGCTTATTTTATTGTACTCCAATAGGTTTTGAATTATTATAAGTAAACTTTATGTACCCAATGCCAATGTCGATTTAGTAGCTTTGTATGTTCTCTAGTTCTTTTTAGTTTGCCAGTGATGTCACTCCACATATATCGGTCAGTGGGAAGCCCAGTGGATGTATATCCTGACAATGGATTCCATCTTTGATTTTCATACACACAATAAGTTTGTGTATCAGTCATTGCATGAATGGCTTCATTTCCTCCTATTCCTGAAATAATTACAATTTTAATATCATGGAGTGACAATTTTTATGGTAAGAGCATTTTCAAATCATGTAATAAACATACCATTTTTTACCTACCTTTCAAATTACCACCACCCCAACCGCCAGTGTAAACCCATGCTCTGTGATCATGAGAAATTCCCCAAACAAAACCATTCTGACTGCATTCAACTTTACGTAAATAGCCTCCCATCATACGCCAGAACATTTCATCAGGACCAATTATCACACTTGTTGATGAATATTCCATTGTATAAAGCCTCAACTGCCCCTGAACTAATACAGATGTTATTGTTTCTGGTGACATTCTATGCTTATAAGAGCAATACTTTTCATCATTGATAACAACAGTGAATCCTTTAATTTCAGAAACAATTTTCAAGGAAAACTCTTGCCCTTTAGCCAAGGGTAGCTTGTGACGTTCTTCTGCTCCCCAATTACCAGAAACCTTTGTGTTACACACAACTGTGTTTTCATCAAATCTTACATTGAAATGAAAAGGTACTTCTGTTACTTCAGTCTCTAATTTATGTCTTTGTTTCTTTACCTCAGGACCCTGGAGGTTAATGTGAAATCTTGTTATATCATCAAATAAACATCCTGACATTTTCAGTATGCAACCAGGAGTGAAATTATTGTGTAGTGCTGTTGAAAACCCAGAAGTCATATTCTTTCCAAAGACTTGAAATTCTTTTGTATATCTACCATTTTCTTCACAATTTAATCTAGCTGGTAAAGGATCCCAGTTCAGTATGTCTCCTGAATTTGTTACAGCCCATACAGAGTTATTGGAAGGCCTACCTGACAGTCCATGTATTTGAGATGTGATATCAACTAACACATTCACCCACTCCTCCTGTTCCATTTCAGTCATATATTGTATCTTAATTACGTCTTTACTTTGGTATGGAACTACTAAAGAAATTCTAGGATTTCCTGGCTCAGAGCATGTGGTAATACTGCTTATCTCACCTAAATTTAGAATAAACTTGATAGTGCCGTCAGGTTGGAAGACTGATAAAGTGCCAGTATTTTCAGTAGCATGCCAATACAAAGATATTATGCAGTCCTCACTGGAGTTATTAACAGTAACTAACCTAGCCTCACTGCTTCTAGTCCAACCTTTCTCTTCAATAGCCAAACCATAGCGAGATAAATCAACATCCATACTGTTCCTACTTTTTAAACTCTCTAATATTGAAAATCTCCATTTAGCTGTGATATCAGTATTATAAGCATTTTGTGAGTCTGAGAACCAATGTGGCACTTGTACTGTGTCCACAGAACAGCCACCGGCTTCCACAAAGGCCCAGGAAGTATCACAGGTTCCCCAGGCTGTTTGACTTACTTCATCATCAAAGAACATTCCTGAGTCAGTATCAAATACACTGCTGTCACTGTCTGGTTGAGCTTCCATACCAACAACAGAGCCTACACTGCGCACTGGGCTCCATGCACGAGGATTTTTTAATGTAGTTTCATAACTTTTCCCACTTAGATCAATGGTCTCAATGTTACTACTTTTCTTGGCTCTTGATTCTCTTGCAGATTTAATAGGCAATGTATTCTCAATGGGTGCAGAATGTGATTCTTCCCAAGAACTATGCAAGTGTATGTTTGACTTTAGCTCACTTGTATTTGATTCATTTAACATATTGAGACTGTGATGTTTGGGATTTGAAGCAGATGATATAATACTTGCTGTGCTTGATGTACGACTTAATTGCATGTTAGCCTGAACCATCCTCCATCTTTTACCAGTCAACTCAGCCAGGGTTATGCCACTTCTCCAATAAACATTCTTGTTGGATTCTCCAATAGCAAAAACTTGGTCATTGATGCCTACAGAAATATGCACCATATTCCCATTCATTTCCAACCATCCAGTGCCCATTGCAGCTATTTCTGAATTTCCTGCTGAATTTCCATCAATACCTTTTCTAAACCATACTCTAGTATCAGTGCTCACTGCCCATACAACATTGACTCCAACTGAGAGGACAGAGAGTTTTGTTTCAGGTGGAGATTTGACTTCAAGCCATCCATCCCCAGTAGGACAATCTTTGGTCACTCCTTTTCTAATTATAGCCCTTCCTGTCCATAATAAAGCCCATACTAGACCTGTAGGGCCTACAGAAATTTGCTTAATATCACAATTTGGTGGAATACTGACATTGATCCATTTTTGTCCCTCTGGAGAACTTGTACTGACACCTGTTCTATACATGACACGTCCATGAGCTGTGATAGCCCATACTGCAAGTGTGCCCGGTGAAGCATATGGAATCTGATTACCACCAATATTAACATCAATGAAAGGTTCTTGTGTCGGATCTTTATGCAGAGGAGCTATAGCACACCATGAATTCATAGCACTAAACTTTCGATATCGGATCCATTTTCTTCTTCTAACACAAGACTTCCACTGCTTTACTGGACCAAATTGTGCAGGAAAGTCAACTGCATAACTCCATCCATCATGATCTAATGGTTGACCATCCAAAGTTAATTCTAGTTGCCAGTCTCCTTCCCATTGCCACGCCATAGAAGGAAGTCTTATGGAATCTATTGATCTATCTTTACTACCGTCCTGGGACGAAAAATGGTATCTGTCTGTGGGAAGTAGTCGTCCAGAAAATCCTTCTAAAGGAAGCCATCTCTCGTTCTCATAGGACTCCTCTTTTACACGAATCGGTATCTCAAGACCGTGAACGTGAAGGTAAATTTGACGATCACCTCCAACTGCCCACAAAAAATGCGGCACAGCTGACAATGTTTTAAACTCTATGCCAAGATACATAAATTCTCTCCAACAAGATCCACTAGTCGAGAGAGCGTATACTTTACCTTCATTGTTGATTGAGAATAAAAGAGAATTACTAGACATTTTTAATAGAGCGAAAAGATTTTGTTCCGCAGAAACAGTAAATTACAATTACCTGTGCATGTTCAGGCCAAAATTCATTTTATTACACTTATATTCTAATAGAAACAATTAAATATTTTTAGCTACATTGAAGAACTAAATACATTTTAAATAAATATTAACAAGTGTCGAAAGCAATTCCTTCTTTCACCGATTTTTGGATTTTTTAATTATTTCATTTCATAGATTATAAAATACAAATCATTTGCTTCAAATATTGCTAAAACCATAGAATAAATATTTCACGTGTGCAATAACGATGTGTCAAGAATCTATTTGTAGTAACTAAAGTACAAAATCTAATCAAAAATAAGCAAATTAGCAAACTTTGAAAAGTTATGAATTACCCGCATTTCGCGATTGTGCAATTCTTCGGTTACCAAGAACCCTTAATAACAAATAGTTCAACTATGTCTGTGTTTCCGAACGTGTCGTAATTTGTCATCTGACAAACACATGTTATTAACATATTAAAATAAACAAATGACATTGACATAAAATTAACCTCGATAAATAAAATTGAATTTGTGGAATATTCAAGTATTTCTTAAGCTTTTCAATATTAAAAATGAATTCAAATAACGATACGCATAGTTTTAAAATTACCTGCATAATAATTGATTTACTAGTAAATAATCTAGATTGTGATCCGTGCTGAAATTAAACATACTGCGAAAAAGCCTTCCAAGGCCATGTTTAGAAATAGATCCGTCAGTCGTCTCAGTTAAAACTTCCGAGTAGAGTAGTCGTAATTGGGATATTGCCAAAAAACATTCATATCCCATTTTGAAATTTAATTTTTATTTTGTTACATTTCTACTGGTTTCATTTTGTGTTTATTTGTATCTTGAAAGTCTACCAACATGAGTGTACTAAGTAAAATAAGAGTAATATTTGATAATTATCCTTTATTAAGGGGTATGGCATCTTATGGCGTTATCTGGCCAATTTCAAGTTTAATTCAACAGACATTTGAAACAAAAGACAGTGGTAAGCTATGACTTATAATTATATATGATTTATGTGAGTAGACTGTGTTATGTGTACCTTAGCTTAGTTTGTTGGCTTATGTATTATGTAGTAAATGATTTTTAACTTTCAGATGAAGGCTATGATTGGTGGAGATGTGCTCGTTTTGGCTTATGGGGTTCCTGTTATGTTGCACCTACTTTGTATACATGGCTAACTATAGCTAGCATGATGTGGCCTGGAAATACTATTCGTGCTGGACTTATAAAGGTTATATTTTTCATTATATGTATTCTATCTTATACATTGTTTTGAATGAAGAGAACAGGTGTGTCTAATTATAAAACAGAAAATTATTTGCCCTATTGGGTAGCAGATCAAAAGGTAAAAACATTTGACCATTTCAAAGAAATTGAGGAGGCAACCAATTTGTTACAGTGTTTATTATTAGCAATATATGACTGTAGTTTATGAAGTACATACCATTTATATAAAAGAGTTACTTCTCTATAAGTAGTAGAATATATTGTACATATTCAAACATAAATGTATAAAATGTACTTTGTTGAAATTAAATTTTAAAAAAAAGTAACATGTGCATATAAATTATCATAATGTAGTGTTTGTCATGTTGAAATAATTTGGAAGAACCTTGAATAAATTAGCATATTTTAGATAATTTACTTATAGTTATGTCAATGACTTTTTTTTTATAAAATTAAACATGTGTATATATTTTTTCAGACAGCTGTTGAAACTGTAACATACACACCATTTGCAATGTGCAGTTTTTATTTTGGCATGAGTATGCTTGAGATGAAATCTTTTGATGAAGCAGTAGCGGAAGTAAAGGCTAAATTCTGGCCAACATATAAGGTATTTCTACCAATATGAGTGCATATTGTGTAATGTAGTGACATTACATAATATGTACATTTTCAGTTGTTTGCTTGAAATTACTTAAAATTGTCTATAAAACACTTCTATGACATATATCTGGTTTAAGGGTCTTTTAATCAGGTCATAGAATGCAAACATTACTATTATCTATTATCTAATAAATAATATCTCTGATAGGGCTAAATTTGGACTTTGTTACATAAATACACTTATTTTAGCTTGGACTTTATTCCCTCATTATTATTGTGATAATAACTAGAAGCATACGTTTTTCAGGTTGGGGCCTCCATATGGCCAGCTGTGGCTCTAGTTAACTTCTGTTTCATTCCGCCAAAGAACAGAGTACCCTTCATCAGTGTGTGCAGTCTCATGTGGACCTGCTTTCTTGCTTATATGAAACATCTTGAGAAGGAAGATATACCTCAAAGAACAAAAAAAAGTAATGTTAAAATGCTGAGTAATATATGAAGACTATTTACTTTTTACTTATTAGACAAATTTTATATTATTTATTAGACAATTTTTAACAGATAGAATATCAGTATTCGAATTTGTAAGTTAATTATACTTAGTTGGCTTAGCAAGTAGATTACTTACCAACTTTTTCATGTATTTTTTGGATTGTGGCATTTTGACATTGAGATAAATTATTGTTTTTAAATAATACAATGACAATGGTACCAATTCCAAAGCATTCTAATAGTAGTATAAGATATTTTACTAGAGTTGGTTGAATTTAAGATAATTATAATTTAACCAGAAGTATTCTATTAAGGTTCCTTCTAGACAGGTATACTAGAGTCAATTTATTTCAAATTGTATTATATGAATGTAAAGTATTATAATTATTTATTATTGACAGCAATATGAGTTGGAAACTCTTTAATTTTATTTTGTTGGTGATTTCAAAGATAAATTATTTAAAACTATGTTAAGGTTAAGATTTATTTATTCCTGTTTTACATAAAATAGTGTTTTTGAAATTTTCTTTTTTTGAATTAGGTAATAGAAATTGTGATAATATTGTGTTGTAAGAAATTGTAAACTTGATAAATTGTGATGTGATACAGGTATAATATTTAAAGAAATATTTTGTTATTAAATAACACAGTATTAAATGTTTGTTTCAGTTAACATCCATTAATAATTTAGTTCCTTCAGATATTTCAATATGCCATTTCTGAACTCAAAGCATTAAGTAGTTTCTTAAGCATTAATTAATCACTGAGAAGTATCTAGTGACTAAATTTTAGAAAGGTATGCTTCCTTGGTTTCGACACTTCGTAAGGATGAAAATATATTTAGTTAATATAAATGATAGGATAGTTCTGAATGGAGTTTAGGTTCGAATTGTAGTTATACTAATAATGGACGGTAATTAAAGTACCTGTGGCCATGCATACGGAGAGCATGGCTGCGAAAATGTATAAATTTGAAAGAGGCGAGGAAGGTGTGTCTCTGTAATTTTGTGAATCTGTAATTTATGTTTACCCATGTGTGTCCGTGGCTTAAGTTTTCTTATCTGTATAATTTATATAGTCTTTACTTACTGTCAAGTGTCAACTTCTAATTTTGCTATTGACAAAATAGCTGTCATTGTCAGTTTGTAAATTTATGTTTTCATTGGAAATTGCAAAGAAAGTTTATTTATTATTTATCACTACATTGTTGTAATAAAAAATAAAGATAAGCGCTATGCCCACATATAAATGGTAATGCGAAAAGTTTATTGAATAAAGTTATTGGAAATTTATGTCAGTAGAATAATTTAAACTATTATTTATTTACATTTACAGGACTACACTTAAAAAACCAACCAAGAATAGCCATGATTACCCCAGTTTAAAAGTATCCACTCATCCATTAAAGGTTGAAGTCACACATGTGGTTAGTTAACCATAATTTAGATGTGTTACATGCTTTACTGTAAAAGCCCGAACTAAGGTAAACTAAGCTTTAACCAATTTGTGTTACAGAAGCAGAGTATGAGCAAACATTTTATTCAAAGTATAAATAAATGGAGTGAAGCATTTGAGGAGGCTGATCCATTACTAAAATTTGAACAAGCTAATGATGATGAGGTAATAAAAGAAAAATTCTATATGTATTAGAAATTTAAAAGTAATAGACAAAATGAGAACCTCCTATTTAAAGTTGATTAAAAACAGTCCTTTTTTTATAAAGATCTATCCAAATTTGAATGTTAATGGATCAGTGACATATTAGATCTGTTAGGTAAAAATGTGTAAAATGCCATTGATTTTTAACCATACTTTATTTATTACAATAGTTAGTAGGAGAGACTATGGTTTCTGTAGCTCCCTGTATAGCACATATTTGGTGTGAATTATTTCTAATATTACAGTAATATTATATTACATTATATATACATTATATTATATTATATTACAATTTATGAAAAGTTACAGCTTTTGATTAATTTTTAACTGTTTAGGAATTGGAGCCAATAATTGAAATAGATACACAAAAAAATTATACTCAAGCATGGAGCAAAAGACGGGCAAATATATTAAACAAATTCACAACAGGGGAAAAGTTGACTATTGTAAGCAGTTTCTTGCCGGGTGGAGAAAAAGGTAACAAAACCACAATGAACCCAACACTTTAAAAAAAAAAGTATCCTTACTTTTCATTTAGCAACTAGTAATATGATAGAATGTAAAATAAAACACATTTAATTAATGAACGATTTTTTTTTCTTTTTTGTTACATTTTAAGTTAGTTCATTTTCAGCTCTTATAAGACAGGTATCAAATTTGAATGAGAAAGTAAAACATAGATTAGAACAGTTGGACGACTTTGATGAAGGTTCCATCAGAAAGACCATAGGTCTCAGTCAGCAGGAGTTTGTTGGAAAAATAAATATGCTTGATGAAGAAATTAAAAAGGTAAAAGTGTATTATTAGCCTTACATTTTATAAATGTGTTAATATGACTGTAAAGAATGGCTTAATTATTTTTTTTTGTTTTTTCCTAGGCATGGGATACAGAACAAAGAGTAAAAGCCTTCAAAATCTGCATCCAATGCTCAAAGCTACTCTCAGATTTCAATGTAATGCAGTTTTATCCAAGCAAATTTATATTGATATGTGATATATTGGACAATTTCGGCAATTTGGTATTCAATAGATTAAAAAATAAAAGCAATGGGTAAGTATTACATTTCCTAAGAATTCTGATTTTAAGTATGTTCAATAAATCTGTTTTTGTACCATACTATTAGTATATGAACTTGTAAATTTTCATTGTTTTATTCTATTTACTTTAGTAACATCATCATCAAATCACCAATGGACTTAGATCCGGCACAAGTCCCTGAATCGGCCAAAGAGACTTGTCAGAACTGGATGTTTAAAATGGCATCTATAAGGGAATTACTACCGCGGTTATATATGGAAATGTCATTATTAAAGTGTTATGTGTTTATTAATAAAAATGAAATAAAACCAGTTATCAAAAGACTGACAACTATGATCAGAGGCATTGCTAACCCGTTGGTTGCAGTTTACTTGCGTGTATATTTATGCAATGTTGCCGCAAAGCTGTTGGGAAAGGACAGTGAAGAATATTTCTATGAAAATCTAAAAGAATTTCTTGAAGATTATGAACAGGTATGATTATTTTGCACTAAGTCAATAGTTTTGAGATAAAATACTTGCGTCATATACTTACATTAAATATTATTAATTTGTCTTTACAGATTTTCCATCCAATGATGACTAAAAAATATGGGGCACAATTATTAACACAAGACCAATATTTAAATTTGTATGAGCCGGCGGTGAACTGGTTAATGTTTGGAACACTCAACTATCATAAATCTAAACATACACTCTTGGAGGACTTTTTGAATCATTGTGATGAACTTGAAAATAAGTATGTATCAATAATATTAAAATAAAATATTGTATAGTGCTATTCAAAATTTATCGCGGCTCGGAATTTTATTTGTGATGCCAAGTCAGGTATCCATTTCCGAATGTATGCGCTCACAGCCATAAGCTGCTATAAAGTTTGAATCTTATACCTTTATAGTATTAATTGTTTACTTGTTGATGTATTTGTAATTTCAAATTATTTTTTTATTAATAATCTTTGAACAAACATCAAAACAGGTCCATTTCAAGTGAATTGTTTCTGGCTTGCATTCTGTCTTCATTCGATTCTCGAGATGTTATTGAAAAATCGTCAAGAATATTGGAAATGATACAGAAATCTGCTGATAAAATGGGTAAGAACATTTTTAAATACTTCAAGGTTAAAAAAGTTCCTTATTATTTTAAGAAAAGGTTTGTTATTAATTTTCATAACATTATAGCTTCTTTTGTACATGTATTTTCACAATGGTCATAGTTAAATTTGTTAACAGTGTTGTTAAGCCCCGTGCTGTGTGGTGTGGGCGAGCACGTGTGCCGTGCGGAGACGCCGCGCCGGCTGCCGGCGGAGGCGCTCAGCCAGACCTGGTGGAAGATCGCCACCAACATCAAGTCCACCGTCAGCTTCCTGCGCGTCCTCGAGCCCTGGATACAGTTCGCCTGCACTCACCTCTCTGTAACTATCACACAAAAGACTATCATATTTATCCTCCTTCTAGTTGAAGTTCTAGTAGAAACAAAAAATAAATATAGAAATTTTTATGTGATTCATTACATGATTTTACGCAACTTTTGAAATGGAGGACGTTCTCAATTAATCTGTGTTCTTTTATGTGCATTTTTTGTCTCATTTTAAATTAATTAATGGAACATATGTTTCGTAAAGTCACAAAATAACAGTTTAATTTCCTGTGTATTCTAATGTTTGAATTGTTACAGACACAACATACAAATATAATTCTGCGCGGCACGATACGCTTCATGCTGAAGTGCGGCAAGCCCGCCGAGGAGTTCTCCGCCAACTTCCACCTCGTCGTCAAGAGGATGCTCAAATCCATCCCTGATGTAGAGGAACTATTTCTTATGGTAAGAGAATTTAATTAGATAACTAGGTGATCTTATTGGTACACACGGCACAGGATCTGGTTTCATATATGAAATATAGTATATATTTTTTATAC
>JAOCNA010000027.1:5398716-5408768 GCA_026546675.1 Papilio helenus | reverse complement strand
GAATATTGCAGGGTGCGCAGGCGTCGCGTATCGGGGCGGACCTGGTTCGCATACCAGAGGAACTGGACAATTCGATTTTATCTTGTGTGGTGGATTGGTGCGGGGCGTACGGCGCGCCCATTGACGGCTGAGGCGCCTGCGGCTCGTGGCGCAGAGGGGAAGGTGCTACACTGGCCTGCGCTGGAGACTGACCCGTCATTACATTACCATCTAAAAATTAATACTTCATTATTGTACATTCTGTTATTGTTATTGGATACTTTGTGTCAAGTTACAAAATAATGTTCAATGGATGTTACAAAATGTAGCAAGAACAATTTTATTTGACCTTTTTAAATAAATTTTAAAACTTTTACAATATTAATATTCTTGAAGTATACAAAGAAATCATTTAAAATTAGATTTACAACACACATACCCTGTTCAAATGGCTTTTCTTGAGTTTGCAACATTACTCTTTGTTGATCTTGCAGGTTTCCTGGTGACATGGAAAGAGGATCTTTGTCTTCATTCAAATTGGTACCAAATCTATTGTCTTGTACTATACTGTTATAGAATCCGCCATTTTGAGGATTAGTACAGGGTGTGTTTGTTATGGGGCTTGTATAAATGTTGGATTGATTTGTGCTGGTCCATGAAGGTGAGATATTATTTTGAGCTGTAATATTGACTTGTTGCCCCGGCCGTGCTTGAGAGGGTGGGGAGCCCATGTTGACATGCGGCGATGACTGACAGGGTGTGGCTAGCAATTGTTGATTTGAGATTGGACCCGAGTGGACTGCAGCTCCATGAGGGGATGGACTGGAGTGTGCTGTACTGTGAGATGAGTAGTTAAATGCAGATGATGGTGACATCCCATTGAACTTTGATGAATGTAAATGATTGCTCCAGTGATTTCTTTGTTCGTTGCGTTGATCAAATATATTTGGATTAACATTAAGGATTGCTTTTAATAACTCCGGTGTATCCTGTTGTGGAGAAGGACTAACCGCATTTGGAATGCTTTCATCTTTTAAATCACTGTAAAAATAAAATCATATTTAGTGTCAAAGAAATTGCGGTACATTTCTTGATATTGATTGATTTGATAGTGAGATACGGCAGGATGTACCTATAAAAAAAGGTAATAATAAAATATGCACAGACTTACATGTGTTGTGCTGAAGTTTGCATGAGAGATTGCAATAATAATGACACTAAGTTGTCATCTCTAGTTGCAAGTAGAATTGCCGCTTCTTCAGCAACTCTAGGGTGAAACAACTGAGATTTATTGTTTAATGTTGATGGTAAAGGTGTAGGTAGAGGTAGCACTGGTAACACTGAAAAGTTATGTTAAATTAATATCTTATATCAAGATTTTTATACATTTGTATAAACTTGGCATGTATATTTAATACTATTGGTAATTGTTAAACAAAATAATTGATGAAAATAGGGTAAAAAGTGTAGTTCTGCAAAAAATCATTTTCTTTCCTAGTTATTGATGGCTTAGCCTAGTATAAAATGTTATTGTAATATCAATCTTCTTATTAATAAATTCCAATTGACATCAAAAAAGACAATATAGTCATATAACGAAAAACATAATTCTGTTATAGTTCACCATTGACCATAAACCACCTTTTACAAAAAATTATCACTGTATCTATCAAATCTGGTACATCTAACAGAATCAGGAAAGTAAAACCAACACTTCATACTTTCTTTTCCAAAATCAACATTTTAATCCCTATGTTTAAACCTTATAAGTTAGTATGAAAGTAAAAGAAATAAAAAGTTTTATATCAAAGTTAGTAATTATTATCAAAGCAGACAATAAAACTCTACTGCTTTAACTTAAACTGCTTCCCACCAAAAAACCTCAAGTATTACTCATTGAGCACAGCACTGCATACAAATGTACATAAAATAAGAGTATCAAGTTGTAAAATCTTTAGCATTATTAATTTGTAATGGTAAGTGCAATAAAAATAACATTTGAATAATGTTCAGCAGAATTTTTAAGTTAATACTGTAAGTCAATAGGAAACTAGTTGTTAATTATCATTATAAGTACTTACAATCTGTCAAACTGGCTACACCTGCTAATGTTGTAATAGGGACACTTGGAATATCCCTCTCATTCATTTTGATCGGAATTTTGATTTATTTTTCCAACACTACTAGTGATATCCTAGAAGTCAAAAAGAAAGTCTTGGCTGTCGTATTGTAACATACACCATTAGAAGTTGTTTGCGTAGCCGCCGAATCCATTATAGTTTCATATTCACAAACGCGGCACTTAAATTGTTTGAGTTTTATTTCACATACTATACCATTTAAAATTCATAAATTATTTTTCCGAAAGTAATTAATAAATCCAAAGATTGTTGTGAAAATAGGGCACCCGTCAGTTTGATGCTTTGTTGTGCGTTGTGCATCAAAACGAAGGTCAGCGCATCTGGACGACACTCCCAGTGGAAAGTACTGAATGTTGTTCATTACAATCTAATTTTTTTCTTCTATTTAATACTTTCAAATACTCACAGAAACATTGTGTTAACTATTTATATCCAGGACAAATCAAACATAATCCTAACATTTAGATAATCAAGGAATTGTGACTCAGTGTTACCAGTGGAAACCATATTTTTACTTCATTTGTCGCTGGCGAGCCAGAGATTTATGCGAATTTATGTTTTCTTAAAATTTCCAGTGAAATTGAAGAATACTTAAATGTTTTAATACCTTAAAAACTAGCGTACGTTCGTCAATAATAGCCTTTAAGTTACTTTAATACAAAAGTAAATTAGTACACAGAGGCACACACAATACGATTTCATCACAGGTCTTGTAAAATGTGAAAGTTTGGATTTTATTTGAAATGTTTAAATTAGTAAGTAACTACCAAAATATGTAAATGTTAACCGTTCATAATATTAAGGGGAAAATGTGAAATAAAATTATGAAATTATGATGTTTTATTAGAAACCATAAAACCGGTTTTATATCATGATGTCATATGCTGTGACAGCGATATATTACTGTCAACAGTGTCATCTGTCAATAAAGCATTATAAAGTTCAAAGTCAAATATCGGTCAAAAGTTAAATTGACAAATGTACAAGGACAACAAATGCAACAAAAAGACATTATTCTATAACCTTTACTCTAAAGGGAGTTACAATATAATTTACTTTTCACGTTTCTTTCTGGTACCATTACTGAACACGGAAAAAAAATGAAGTTGATAGACAAAGGATCTGCCCTTTGGTATCTCCAATATTTGGGGATTCCTTTGTCCCTGGGAATAGTGTTGTATAAGTTATTTAACAATTTATCTTTACGTAAACGCAGAGCCACTTTGCAAGGAAAGGTAAGACACCTGTATCCCTGTTTATTACGTAAAAAGTACTGATGTTCATAAATAAGCTGGGAACATCTCAAAGAAATACCAATTGTCTTAAAATGATGTAAAGCATAGTTATTAATTACCTGTCATATTTGGAACGAGACAATTTTACTATGTTTTTTTTCATTTCTTAAACATTTAATTTATTCCATATAGGTTGTTGTGATAACTGGTGCAAGCTCTGGCATTGGAGAGGCTCTTTGCCATGTATTTTTTGAACAAGGATGTAAAGTTGTAATGGCATCAAGAAGGAAATCAGAACTGGAAAGAGTAAAGCAAGATCTTATGTCCAAAAAAATGGCAAGTATTTATAGGATACTCTTAACTTTAAAATTTTAACAGAAGTACTAATTTGAAGTATTTTCAATTTCTCTAGGGATTCAGTATTGAGCCTATTGTTATTGAATTAGATCTTGGGGACCTAAACCAACTAGATGCTTTTGTAGATAAGGTTCACAGTATTTGTGGACATATTGATATATTGGTTAACAATGGAGGCATCTCCCATCGTGGATCTATACTGCATACCAAACTTGATGTGTATAAGAAAATTATGAATGTAAACTATCTAGGGTCTGTTGGATTAACATCAGGTACTGTTTTTAATATTAAGTTTACAATTAGTCTGAGTTTTATTCCATTTAGTACTTAGTAGGAATATGATTTCCATAAGAGTTGCTGGATAATTCTTGAATTCAATTTGTTGTCTTTAAAAAGTGTTATTTGTTTATTTTAGCTGCATTACCAAAAATGGTTGAAAGAAAAAGTGGCCATATAATTTTCATAAGTTCTGTGCAAGGTTTAATTGGACTACCTGAACGTTCAGCATATGCAGGCTCTAAGCATGCAATGCAAGCATATGCAGATTCGCTAAGGGCGGAAATGAAGCAACATAAGATCAATGTGTGTGTAGTAAGTCCAGGTTATGTCAAAACTGCTGTTTCAATTAATGCTCTTACTGGATCTGGGCAACCACATGGAGGTTAGTATTTATACTTTCCAAAAGCTCATTTATGTATGTTTAAGATCTTGGAGGTGAAATTTGCTATTTTTTCGTTGATGTGGTTTAACAAGCTGACTGTTGGGCATAATGTTGATATTACGGAGTCACAGAATATTCAATATTATTGAAAATTGATGTTCAAATTTGAAAGAAAAATGTACATAGGAGTCTAAAGTAGAAATATTTATTTTCAGTTATGGATTCAAGTACAGCTGCTGGTTTTTCTGCTGACTATGTTGCTGAGAGGATTGTGGATACTATAGTTAATAAGGATAATGAATTAATCATATCTCAGTTTATGGGACATTTCGCTATACTTGTACGTCGTACTATACCATCTTTATACTTCTACCTTGTTGCACGTAGGGCAGCAAAAACGTAACTTCTGTTGTGTTTGACAAAAATGGTATAACTATGCATTTAATCCTTTATTAATATGATATGATGGTTAAAATGGATTTAAAAAGGTTATTTATTTTTTAATGGGTTGATGTTCATTAAAATTGTAGTGAATTTGGGGTTTCTATTGTAATCATTTTTACTTTTTGTTGTGCCAGTTAAGAGTGAAAACCTTTAGAACATCTACATCTGTTGAGATATACTCGAGGAGTTAGTAAATGTTAAAAGAGGCTGTGATTGCTTAATTAAATTTTAAAAATTATGATGTTTGTTTAAGTATTGCTTATGGCTTTTTATTACTTAGTGATATATTCACTTTTAATTTTAATAAACTTGCACAAAATAGAATAAACTGACGAAACATATAAAATTTGCACGGTGCACTGCTTACATATTGTTGGTTATAAAAATGTTTTGAAAAAAATAGATTGAAGCGATTCAGAGTTTTTATTGGTACTTAATTTTCAGAGAATTTATTACTAAAACAATAGGGATAGTGCATACAAATATTAGGTTAGTTCTGTTGCAGATTAATCATAGTGATCTTTTATGAGTAAAAGAGGTTCTATCCATTGCCAAAAATACCACTGATAATTGTTTTATATTTATGGGTCATAAAGGGATAAAGGGAAAGGGATATGGGATATAAACTCATACAGCCTAACAAATAAATGTGGTATAAAGTTAAACCTAGGAATAACCTGAGTATAAGCAAAATATTAATACAAATTTTGCTTATACTCAGGTTATACCGAGGTTTAACTATATACCGCGTTTATTTGTTAGGCCGATACAGTAATTTTTTATAAATATTTACTTTCCTGAGGTATAAAATAAAAGATATGTTACTTTGAACCATATTAACAGTGTGACATGTAATCAACATGTTACCACTGCTAACATGGATCATGTAATTTCAACAAAATGCAGTTACAACTCATTTCCCTAAAGCAACCTTAAGAATTAAAAAAATATTACTTTGTACAGGAATTATCTAATTCTATATTAAATAACATAATACAATAACTGTAACCCTTTTTTACAACATATTTAATTTTTAACAATTCTATCAATCTACATAAGGCTGAGAAGAAACTTACTACAACTAATATTTTAATCTACTTTAATGATTAAAATGTTTTAATCATAAGAATTCAATTATAGAATAAAATTTAATTTTGCTAAAGCATAACACCGATTCTTATATTAAGCATTCAAATTATAACTAACACATTTTATTTAAACATGTTGTATATTCGCCACAGGCAGATGGCAACTGCACTAACAGAAATAGTGCTATGTAATAATATTTTTCTTGTATTATCTGTGCGTACAAGAACAACTGGCGATGCAGACGTAAGATCACTCAGCACAGGCAGTGTTGCCAAGTGCCGGCGATCTTTTTCTTCTTGGTATTTACAACAGGGATCCCATTGCCATGACAATGTGTAACAACCAGCACATAGAATTGAAACTACTCCAAATGGAGTGCACACCAGTGAGCTCCAAACAACACCTGAAATAAGAAATTTTTATGCATTTGTTATGACTCCATAAATAAATGCAAACTTTCATATTATATGAGTTACCATAGGAAAATTTTAAGTTTAAATCAGAGAAGAGTCTTTATCATGTCTTTGTTACAATCTGTATTTGATTATGAAACTGTATATTTTCAACTTATCCTCCATAAAACTTTATCTGTTACATAATGTAACTTTGGAATATGCTACATAGGTCAAGATGTTATCTGATATTATTTACTTTCGAATATATTATTAAGGAGTACAAAAACGACTTTTTTATTGTTTTAAAACTTTGTTTACTAAAAATTCCTAAGTGGCATCATTCAATTGAATGAAATATGGGGAATAAATGACAAAATTATTAGCACAATATTTATAACACGAACTATTGTAAAGTTTGTGAAACATTGTTACGAACTAACCTGAGGTAATGCTACACAGTCCGCTGTATACAGAAACTTTATGAAGAAGATTTCCTACATATATCCATCTGGCTGTCTCTTCTCCAAGTGGCTCTGGTTCGATAACAATAACACTGACTCCTGCCTCCAATGCTCTTTCCAATTCCATTTCAAATTTAATATGTGCATTTTCACTGTCATATACTTCTCTAATTATAGCTACACTGGACGGTTTCAGATCGCTACAAAAATATGTATTATAAAATAATTGGGTAAATTTTTTACAATATTTTTTTAGTGATTAATGAGATTTGTACTTTAAAAAATATACACACATTTATAGTAAGAAGAATAGAAAATTATATAAATTTTATTATAAGAATCTAATATTTACACACCTGTCACTTTCATCACCCGCCATGTTAACTATAGACAAAAAAATGTCTTTTGTCGTTGATAATTGGCATAAACAAGCACGATTCTGAAATCACTTTTATCTTTGCTTTATCGATAAAAACTATCGTTATCTAGTTTCATAAGAAAAAACGGAGAATCTATTAAAGTTTTATGTTGGCGATATTTTTTTTTATTTTTATCAATAGAAACCGTATTAAAAAACGTACAGAATTTGTTTTGTTCAAAATTAATATTTTTTTTACACACAAAGTTAAGGTTTTAATTACCTATTTGGAGGTTTGGAGCCAACTTCAGCAAAGACCTACATGTTTTATGTAGGAAAAAAAATTACAGCGCGGTTTACACTTGGCTAGTAGCGCTTTGATTGGACCATCAATCAACTGGCAGTGTGTGAACGCTAACCGGCGCCAATGAGTGTCACTTGCTGTCGCTACTGTCCAACTGTACTGGCCAAGTGTCATCCGAGCATTAGAAACTGGAAGGAATAGTGGGGGTAGTATATAAGCAGTTGCTCAGTTGGTCCAAAGTTCAGTATTTTTCTAGTCATCATCACGGAGTGTTCCATGTTTTTGGGTAGTTCACTAAAGCAACTACAAGTTAAAGTTGAAGATTTGTACCTCTTAGATTTAATCCATTATGGTTTCTAGCATAGTCTAATTCATGTAAGCAGAACGTCATCCTCTCTTCTTGGGTTATTAAACATTTTCCCTATTCAAGCTAAAACCACAACGTCTACTATCATATGCCTATACATGAAGTTAGTGCTTTAACATTCATCATGAGTTTACCCACTATGAACTGTAAACACTGGAGTTCAATTGTTATTGTTTATTAGCACTTAGTTGTTTTTGTGTTTTGACAATCGATAACTGGATTCATACCGGAGAAAAATTGTCATCATCACAAATACCCTAGAAGTGGTTGGTCTGAACTTAACCTGATTGAAAAAAATATGATGGCCATATAAAAGTGTTATAATAAAATATGCTTTTTCCTTCACTTACAACTGTCGCCCACAAGCGCCGTTCTAAAATCCGCTTGCCTGATTAGGCAAAGGTGAATGTTGCGAAGTTAGTTGTAAATTTTAAATACTGTTTAACTCGTGTGTCTATGTACACTATTCTAAGCCTTATTTCATATACCATAAGTACATTTTGGAATATCTTTAAGTCACACTTACGTCATGCATCGCCATTCACTCTGTCGCGTTAAAGCTAAGCCGAGATACATATAAGGAGAGTGTGGGTGCAAGGTTGACCTTAAAGGTACTGCCCACAGGTTTTTAGTAAATATTCGTATGATTTCCCGGCATCCCACGTTCAGATTTTATTATCACCTTATAATTTTATTTCTTATAATTGATCATTGATTTAGTAGACCTTAAGCACTACGATCTCGGATATTTTAACAGCAAAAAAAGAGTTTAAAACAATTGACACTCTACCATTTGTGTTCGTAATGCACTGGTCTGTAGAAATTTACTATTATAAGCTAGAGACCTCCTACTCAGTGTCCAAAGCTAAGCCAATAACAAAACAATCATGTTATAAAATAGCTCACTGGGCCTTCGTGCTTTAAAGCACGACGTCCCTTAAGGCTCTTCGAGCTTTTATCAACAAATAACAATAGTCGATTGTTTATGGTGTATTTTCCTTTTTATGATTCTTTCGACACGCAATGAAAAGTTTTTTTTAGTAAGTGACGATGAGGTCAACAACCATCTAGTGCTTAATAAAAGCTTTACTTAAAAACAATTATAAACTAATAAGTGTGAATACGTTATGACATTCCATTGATGTAAAATTAAAAATTGTTATACATTGACGCATTTCATAAGACATAATGTGATATCGTTTAGGCAAACATATGTAGAAATATTTGAATTTGAAATTGTTGAATACATATTGGAGTTAATACAGATGGTATTACAATTAAGCGTATCTATATTCTTCTAATTGGACGGGTGGCTAGTAAAATACTGAAGTATGTATATAAAAACATACTAGCTTTTGATCGCAACTTCATTCGCGGGGAATTAAAAAAAAATAATAAGAAGCCTACATGTTCTTTCAGACTATGTCCTGTGCCCAATTTCATCGAGAACCATTAAGCCGTTGTAAAGATACAAAAAAAACATCCATCTAAACTTTCGAATTTGTAATACTAGTATGATGTACTATATTTAATTATCTGTTGGTATTTAATGTATAAACAATATTAGTGTCGGAGTAAATCAGAAGATTTAATTAAACTGTTTCAATATCATTTTTTACGATCCAAACAATAAAAAGTTAACCAAGTCGTAAAATCGCGGCCAAATTTACAAACGGGTTATCCCAAAAAGTAAAAGCGAAGACTTCAAAGCCTTTTATTCGTGGACGCTTCTTTCCAATGCTAATATAGGGCTGGACGGTTCTGAGAAAGCAACCTTGAATACAAAGATTTTGGTTTTTGATTCAATGTGAATTGAAGGTTAAAGCTTTTTAGAGAACACTCTTAAATGATATATGAGGCAGAACGATAAAAAGGTGCATTAATTTGTATTCAAAAGGAATTGCAAAAGGATATGTCTTGACGTAAGGAAACAGCCTTTATTACTCTACTGAATTTACTTTTATTTTTACTATTTAATCATTCTCTTATATAGCTACATTTATCGACTGAAGGTTGTTTAATTTTTAAAATGAGTTCGAAACAATTTTTTAGTGCATATGTTAAATATGAGTTATATTTATAGCAATTATAATCATTTAAGTTCCATACGATCGTAATGCAACCTATTTAAACAGATTATTAATCAATTAAATTGTTTAAACTTTCGTGAGACATTATTATAAACGAAAATTAATTAAAGACGGCTAAACTCACGTTTTTTATCCTCCGGTGACGGCACCGACTAGTTTCAGGCCCATCGG
>JAOCNA010000027.1:5347319-5367027 GCA_026546675.1 Papilio helenus | reverse complement strand
TTTTTTTAACTTTTTATACAAGTAAATTGGTCCACCTTTTTCCTGGAACCAGCTAAAGGGGGGGTCATGACCCCCCCCCCTGGATCTGCCGTTGTATATCATACATATCATTTTACACTTAAAATAAGCTTCAATATAATTAATACAAAATAGTACTTACACTTGTATTAACATATCATCCTTTTTTATATTTTAACAGCGAAATTTTAAAACCCAATTAGCTTTAAGACATAAGTATAGATTTAATTCATGTATAACTTGGGGCCTTTATTGATGTTTAGATATATGAAAAGTACATATAGGTTGCTGGTAATTTGAAAGTTTGAACACCATTATAGTCCCTAATATTTGACCAATAGAAACAGAGAAATTATCAATCACAGTACATAATACCAATTGGTACTGAAGTATTAGTAAATTGATTGAGAGACAAATTTTCAAATTAATCTCATTCTAGTACTAGTCTAGTTTTGCCAGTATCAAGTTAAATATATATTTTAATTTACCATTAATTAAAAGTTAGAACTTGACCTAGAGATAATGTTAGGTTAAGTTTATCTGCTACATGTGATCTCTGTCTGACCCAAATAAGATAGAATATAATAAGATTGTCCCATTATATTTAGGAAGTACTTAATCTAGGAATATATGTGGTTATTCAATTTATTATTATTACTTATTAAAAACAGTGGAAATTATCTGTTTTAGGATAAAATTTCTTTATCATTCATATAACTTTAAGTGATTTCTTATTCTAATAAAAGATTTGCTTAGTATTTTACCTTATAATGTATCTTGGGACCCAATTGTAGAAGCTTACGCTTAGTTATAGTTCAATTCTTAGGCTAATTGACATTTAGTACACATAGAAGACAATAGTTCTATACAAAGGGACATCAGAAGTACTCTTTTCCTTAGATATCTTTAGGGAACATTGACCTTTTGCTTGTTCCGCGAAAAATATCTCCAAAGAAAATAACTTCAAGTTAATTCTCATGGAGTAAACTTTTTTACTGAGACAATTTTGACCTATTATGCACAAGTTAATAGTTTCCTAGTATTATAAATATAAATGAATAATCTAGTCTTTGAGTCAAGCTCTAGTGTAATTTATTGGTTTTTTTTTTCAAGTAATTTATTTGCTATTGCAGGGTATTTATGAAGTTGTTTTGTGTATTAAGAAATATTGAAAATTGTATTTACTTCGATTTCCATAAAGTAATTATAGTAATAATTTAGTTGAAGTAAACAGCTTTTAAATATCCAATAATTAAAATACTGAAGAAATTTTAAACAAATCACAATGTTTAAATTTAATACTAAACAAAATATCGTTACAAATTGTGGTTGTGACATCTAAGCATAGATTGCTGTATGATGGAGTTTAAGGAAGCAATAAAAATTTATTACAAATCTCAATAAGTTTTATTTATATAATAGTCCTTATTACGCAAAACTTTTAATTCAAAAGTTCAATATTTAAAATTCATAGTCCAAAAGAAATTTCGATTGTCCGTTATCTTAATAATAAATATGAATTTGGCAGTCAATTACTTGAATCCGCTGGGTCATTAACTGTGGAATCAGGTTGCTGAATTTCAATATCTTCTGTGGAGTCTGGTTCTTCTGGTACGCAGGTAGCGACGGGGGCCTCTGACGAGGGCTCCCCGTCGCTGGCGTATTCCTATGCGGCCACAAGCGCCGCACGCAACCGCTGTCGGGCGCGGTTCACTCGCTCCTCCTGGCGTCTCACGTCGTCTTTAGTTAACTCTCTTTCAACAGAATTTCTTAAAAGTTGGAACTTAACTGTATAACCATCAAACGCAGCGGCAGTTTAAATGTCGACTTCAAGTATTCTAATACTTTCAAGGACTTTGGGGTCGCACGAACGGACGCTGGCATATTAACTGGTAGCCATGTCGGCTATTTGATTATTCCTCGTGCACCCCGGTCGTCGACGTCCGGCCACTGCGCCGCCGTCACCGGAACTCGGACATATTACGAAGCTCTCTTTCTCCTTTAATAAATGCTATCGAATACACTCTTTGACTATTAAAAGACAGGACCTGTAACGCTCGCGTATTCCCCTTAACAAAAACGCACAATAAGTTTAAACTTACTTACTTGTGCTTGTTTTGCGTGTGTACATTTTTGAGTCAATATGCTCTCATTAAGATTTAAGTGTTGGTGCACATGTGTGATTGCCATCTTTACCGTTATATCAATCCCGCAAGAAATGGCTGAATTTATTTAGTAGAACGGCTGTCTAGTCCATTTCTATATAGTCATTGAAGACAAATGCACGAAGCGTCAGCCGTCAGCCAGCGTTTTGTGTCAAGATTTATTCGTCAGATATAAACGCGGTGGTCAGTTACAGGTTTTTTTTTATACCGCTCTATTGTCTTTTTATCACGCAATGAATTAGAAATCTATAATGTGACGATCAAATTTTGTTTCGTACTTTAGAATTTGGTTTTCATGTTTTAAGCGATGTTTAGATATAATGATCAAATAAAGCTAAGATTTTTTTTAACTTCAATTAATTTCAATGTGTCTATCTTACTTATATTATAAATGCAAAAGTTTAGATGGATTGATGTTTGTCAGAGTTTGTAGCCTAAAAGGCTGAACGGATCTGTGTAAAATTTGGCATAGATGTAGAGCATAGTCTAGAAGAACACATAGACTTACTTTAATTTTTTCTTAATTCCCCGCTGACGGAGTCGCGGGCGAAAGCTAGTTATTTTCTAAATGTAACAATAAGCGACTGCAGTTGTAATGTTAAATAACATTAGCGTAAGATTTTAACACTGTTAATAAATATTATTTAAAAGTTTAATACAAGTTTTTGGGCATGGAGCTAGTAATGTAACTGTTTTTTCTTCAGTTTTTGTTCATCAATAGTTTAAATTAGTTTTACAATTAACGTTGTGGTCGGCAGCAATAAAGCAACGTCCGTTACAACAATATTCTTTATCATTTATCATGATAGCTATAAATCATCAGACTCATCAATACTAAACTCATTCCTATAATCACTAAGACAAATGACATCATAGTTGTTACTTCGTAATAGTATCAACATCCACAATTTTGTATTTATATTTATATTGTACTTCATATTTTGAGGCAAAATTATTTATGAAAATAACATTTAGGTATTTATTTAATGAATTTCACAATTATTTGATTGACATTCAATAGTTTTCTCTATGTAATATTCATGTAGAATAACTAGCAGTATGACTATGACGTATTTTTCTTGTATGAAAACACTTATTATTTTCAAGGAAGTATGAAACGGATTGTCGAAATTAATTGTAGAATTTCAGAGAATTTATCCTTATTTTTAAATTTATATTTAACCTTAAGAGATAATTCAGTTGATGTTTTTGTTATTTAATCGCTAAATATTAGCTTTAAAATATGATTAAATTGATGTACAAAAACAAGATAAAAAAGCGCTTAAGTACTCAACTTAAATGTCACTAGACGACGACGTTTTGTCAACCGGCAGCAATATTGTTTTGAATTTTAATGGTGATGTTGCCAAGTTTCTAAAAATACATTGGATTTCCTTAAAAATTGTTAATATCAAGTGGATTTTGGTTGCGTTCAATATATCGTATACTAACTGTTGCTCGCGACTTCGTCCCTGTGAAATTAAAAAAATAACAAAAATGTAGCCTATGTTATTTAATCATAACGTAGCTTTTTAATAGTGAAAGAATTTTAAAAATCGGCCCAGTAGTTCTTGAGTTATTTCAATACATACAAAAATAAAAATCTTTCCTCATTATAATATTAGAATATGGTAGATTATTTTCCTGTTAATATTGAATAAAGAAATAAAATTCCACGAAATTTTAAAGACGAAGTGAATCTTAAGTCTTAATTAGTCGTAATAATTTTGATTGTGACTAAAATGATTCCGGAATGTTGCAAACTGTATTTTTATAGTTCACACACCGCTTCTGTGAAATGTATTAACAATTGTTTGTGACTCCGCTACAAGTTTACAAGCGTACATTGTCCCGCTAACTCTACTATTGGTCCCGTTCTAAACGATACGACCACTACACTCGCCACATTGTATCCATTACTATAGATTATCTATATTATTTATCGTTACACCGTGATTACATTCACCGTAACTGTAATTTATATAAAATTGTCTATATTCTAAAATCATAGATTAAAAAACTGTTTTCAAACCGATGATGTCACATTTAAATTGAACTTGAATCATAAAGGTCAGAATAAAATTACATTATTTACAAACTGTTGAAATACGAAAATTCTAGTTGTATTCGAGATTTATTTTACATTTTTATTAATATTTCAAGGTTTAGTAAACATGTTTAACTAGTGTTCAGTCCGAAATATTGATGTTCAATAAATTGTCTAGATGTCTGTGCACGAATAACAATAATAAATTAGTTGATTATCTTTTCATTGCTTTGATTTCTAAATAATATCAAGAAAGATAGCTTCTTGAATGAATTCATTAACACAACGAAACTTAACCATTAGTTAAGCAATTTATTAATTGAGGATTCTTTAATATTTAACGAATAATATTGATAGCCTATTCAGCATATGGGATACTTTAGTTCTAAGTCGTAACTCACAATTTTCAATAAAAGTCATTCAACACTTGCATCGAATTATATAAATGGGAATCTTCGATGTTATATTGTTAAGTGAAATACAAATCAAAAACCTTGCTAGATTAACAACGAACCTTCACATTGATGTTTACAGATTTCTAAAGATCCACCTTGACACGAGTAGCGAATAAACATAGATTAAAATTTATTTCGTGATCGTCTTAACCCGACCTTAGTTCTAGGCAAGTCTACCTGCGTTTTGCGGGGACTTGTGTGCACATATGGGCAAATAGTAAACACTTGTGTGTGCAGGAATGGCGTTGGCATATTTACATAACACTGTTTCTTTCTCGGAATGCGTAAACAGTTCGGTATGTGATGAGGAAAGCTCGGCTCTTCAACTGGGAGTTGCGAGGTTAATACAGTGATACACAATGAGTGATTTTGAGTTATTTCTCAAGAGAGAAACCGGTGTGTATGTATTTGCAGCCCACTTTCCGTACGATTGGTGCGCCCGCGCCGCGCCGCCCCGGCGAGCGTCGCGCGACGTGAAAGTGAATGGCGCAAACGAACGCGTACGGACGTATTTTACGTCCGATTTGATTCGTACACGCGACCACACGTATGCCCGCAGCTTGTCGTGACGTAAGACACTTTAACGATACTTGAAGCAGTGAACTACATCGATGCGGTTTGTGGTTCAAACCAATAACAGATGTTTCACATAATCATTCAAAAACTGTAAAACCTCTATGAAATGTTTTATTCCTTAACGAGCTGTGGCCCACAACTTCGTTTGTACGGAATTAAAAAAACCCACATGTATCTACCAGCTACTTTCCAGTCAAAGTCCCGTCAAAATCGGTCTACCCGTTCCATAGATAGCTATCCGTCGTCATTTTGAGAGCGCGGAATTAAAAAAAAGTAACCTATAATAGTATACCAATCCATGTCAGCTATCCAGTGAAAGTCCCGTCAAAATCTGCACGGCTGTTTCGGAGATTACCCGGAACAAACGCGGCTTGCGGACAGAGACAAAAAAAAATGCGATTTTCGTTATCAGCAACGCAAATACACCGTCTTCGCGAAATCTGTTTTTTTCTTTTGATACTACAAATAGACACTTCAATTTTATTATATGTATAGATAGAATAGATAGAAACTATAGATATAGATAGATTAACGATAACAACGTGATAATTAAAACGACCTCTTGTGTATCCAATTTATACAAATACATAAACATCTTTGCTTCGTAACAATATTTTATCATCATCATCAGCCTTTATCTGCTCACTGTTGGACATAACCCTTTCCCAATACCTTCCACAGATTGCGGAATTTTATCGTAATATAAAAAATCGATTGTAGGTAGTATAGAAAAAAGAGTTGGCAACTCAGCATTAATTAGACTATCGACTAACTTCGTTTTATAACATGGCGATGTATACGTATTACGTTATTTAACAAGTAATTACAGAACGCTATGAAAATAAAATAATGTTTGTCACGAACGCCTACATACGCTATACGGTGTCAAGGGTGATGCCGAGACAATGTGAATATTTGAGTACTTCTGCAATCTCCAAGTTATTGCTCATCAAAGGTATATAACAAAAACTATTGAAACATTTATTACATTTACTTACATACTTAACTTACGCCTGTTTACTATGGATCAGATATAAGTAAAGATTACGTATTTCCTTTAGATGTTCTCCTAGTCTTCTCTCACCTCTTGTTCCCCCTTTATGCATGGTCAACCGTTTCAAGTGCTTTTTACATCATCAATTTGGTTGGTTTAAGTTTTTCTAGAACATCCTGTCAACACTCACTCACTTTCATAACATAATCGTAGCATCTGTTGCAAAAAATCTACAAATATATGTAACAAGTCTGATTTACATTTTGAGTCGTATTTGTCATTGATATAAGGTTTCTGTACATAATTGTCTGTTACATGTCTGTCTTGTACTTCATACATGTCAGGTTGACATGTATGAAGGTAACACCTTGCCTAGAATCCTTGCTAAGTTACGATAACACGGAAGAAGCTATGCTCAGCTCTATATTGTAACATAATCCATGATATAAACAACACATAAAACATGGTTAATATAATAAAATATGTGTCCATTGAATGAAATAAGATTAATTTCTTTCTATGTACTCATTATAGTCTATTTAATTTATTCAAAGTTACCTAACAATTTGTTACATTTATTAACCGCTTAAGCATTAATCACGATTATCCACTTATGTGGGTGCAATGACATCGACAAAGACACAATGTGTTGCGGAGATCGAGCAACTAAATATGCCATTAAAACCATGCGAGCATTAGTTGAACGTTGAACTATGCGAAAATGGAAATGGTGTCGCCGGTTCGCAAGACATGTGTCGTAGCATAGGTGTACGTGCGATTTGTATTTAAAGTTTGTCCATATTATATTGAGATCGAGTCACCGCTTGCGCAGTTATCTGACCTCGCAACAACCTTCGCCTTTATCCACTCTCAAACTGAATAACACTTTTATAATTACTCGAAAGTTTTTCCAATAACTTTTAGCTATTATAACATCATACAATTTTTTTGCTAAATTATATTTCAATGCTTATTAGAATTATAATAATGTAAAGATAATAATAATTTAGGACTTCGAGTGAATGTTGTTAATAAAGTAGTCATTTTCTAATTATAGATCATTGTCATTTAACAAATCGAGAATATGGTACAACTATGTAGTAAAATGTTCAACTTTTGATTTTCTGCAATTAAATACTTTTGGATTAATTTAAATATGAACTCAAAATAAGTAACTTTTTGGATTATGAAACTGAGAACCTTAGTATGATATTTTTATGACGCAATTAAGTATCCTTACTGACTGGTCCTGATTTTATATCTTGGTGAATAATATTGCACAGCTGTTACCGAGGTTAGATAAGTTTCGCACGCTCAATTACAAGATTGGTCACCGACTTTTTGTAACTTAACTTTCAAGAGCTCTATAATTCCGATCTGTATTTTTTATGATTTCAATACAATGGATAGCTGAGATTCATTATTTTTTTTCGATTAACATCGTTCCTGATCGACTTAATAATTAATGAATCTGCTCTGAAAAATCACGGTACATTCGTCACATTGTAATCTTACTCATTAGTACCGTTACATAATATTTTATGTACGCCAAAATATATCTATATCTATACTAATATTATAAAGAGGAAAGATTTGTATTTTTGTATGTACTGAAATAACTTAAAAATTACTGTTACGATTTATATCACCATTAAAAAGCTACGTTATCAGTGAGTAACACAGACTATATTTTTCATTCTACGCGGACGAAGTCGCGACCAACAACTAGTTACTAATATTATAAATGAATGAATGGATGTTTGTTAGAGTTTGTAGCTAAAATAGCTGAACGGAACTCGATGAAATTTGGCATAGGTCTAGGGCATAGTCTGGAAAAACACATAGGCTACGTGCTTTTGTTTTTTTTTATTAATTTCACACGGCGTCGTTGGCGAAAGCTAGATTTATAAGTGAAGGAATGTAGATCTTGTCCTTGCCATATAAAGAAGTATTAAAATCAGTTCAATTACAACTACACTTTATTTCTTAATTTGTCGTAATTATAGCATAGTGCATCTTATAATATAGTCGTTAAAGATTAAATTAGAATTAAGATGTTTGTTGGTATCGGTTTTTTTATTATTTTAAATGCACTTGTAGCCTAATTCTCGTTTTTTTTTGTTGCAGAGACAATGCATATAACCAACTTGCCACTCGTGGTTTGGACGCTCACAGTCTTAACGACACATGTAAGTACATTAGTTTTAAGTATTTTTATAAACATGTTCAATAGTGTAATACCTTTTTATAAGACTTATGACAATATAAATAATAAAAAAAATCTCAGCTACCGCTTTCAACTACCGGAGCACATATAGAGTAACAAAATTTTATGTCTAAAATTTAAAGGAAACCAACAGTTAATAAAGACTTAAATAAGTTAATATTTTAATTTTACAGTGTTTCAAATTTTATTTAATGCAACTTAATTGTTTTTATATTTATGTCCTCTGTGCTTTTTATTTTCTTTATTGTTTTATCTATATGTACTTTTTATATTGTGGGTGTTAAAAATGCTGCACACACATTACCAACATTTTGATCCATTTAACAGGTAGCGACGCAAAGCCAGTATGGAATAGGTTTAGGCATAAAACGAGAAGTATTTTTCTTAAATTTAGAAGACGGCTACTTTGGTTGTCAAGTAAACGAATCAACACAAATATTACAATTATATGAATTATCGAAATTATGCGATGGAGTACAGGACTGCTACAAGGCATCCGACGAACTGAGATCAGAGCTCAAATGCACAGGTAAGAAATATTACCTATTATGTAACAGACAATAAAAATAAATTGAAATTACAAGAAGCTAAATTCCCAAAAGAAATCCTTTAATACCTATATAATAACTTTACTAAGCACTTCATTACTAAATGTTTTATTAAATGTTTTAGATGACTGTACCAAAGAAGATGGCGCACGTTGCATAAACGGCGCGTGTCTAAACGGTGTGTGCCATTGCAATGATGGTTTCGGCGGCTGCAACTGTCAGGAACCAGGTGAGTTTGCTTGTTTTTTATATTGTCAGATACGTTGCACTCAAACCCGTAACCCTGATAAGCACAAAATCCCATCAAAAATCTAAATCTTCTTTAGCTTAGCTTAGTCCCCACATCTACCTTCAGCCGTTGATTTTGTTTTTCGTATGTTGCCTTTCTCCATTACATATTTTTAAACTCAATTACCTCGTTTCTTTACTTCTATATAATTTCTTGATAATTGAACACGTTTTTAAATATACACTTCTTTTGCAGATGTAAATGAATGCAAGGACAGACCATGTGATGTTTTTGCGCACTGTACCAACACTGTGGGCAGCTTTCAATGTTCTTGCTTCCCGGGATACGAAGGAGACGGCTTCACTTGTAGAGGTAATTAATATCGTCGGATATAGACGTAAATTTACCTAATCATTTAAGTAATAATTTAAGAATGTACATTACTCAATGATTCTTTTTTTTTAATTTTCGTGTAATTCATACGTGGTATCGGTTCGGTTGATTTATGTTCTCTATTTATTTTTTTTAGATATTAACGAATGTGAAGATCCGGCGATATCGTCAAGATGTGTCAAGAACGCGGAATGCTGTAACCTACCAGCTCACTTTATCTGCAAGTGTAACCGGGGCTTTGAAGGGGACGGGGAAGAAGAATGTCGAGGTATTTTTTGAATACTATGATAAATCACTCTTACTCAATAGAAGATATATCATGTAATCGTTTAATTTTATGTAAGTATTTTATAAGATTTAATTAAAAATTAATGCTATTTTTAATTCAGACATTGACGAGTGCCGACGACCCGGAGCCTGTGGAAGCAATACTGTTTGTCAAAACTACCCCGGCAACTACACATGCGCCTGTCAATCTGGTTATACCGGAAATCCATTCGACGGCGTAAGTTATTTCTTCAATGGTTTCATTTAAATAATAACTAAAGCTATTTATCCGCTGTAACGGTGTTTATTTTTTCAATTGTAGTGCGTAGACATTGATGAATGCGAAAACAAGGATGCATGTGGTGCGGGCGCCGTCTGTCGTAACATAGCCGGTGGCTACGAGTGTAGCTGCCCGCAAGGCTTCGAAGGCGATCCTCGCGTCGGCTGCCACGACCTCAACGAATGCGCGCGAGCTCAGTGCGGTCGCAACGCCCTCTGTGAAAACATACCCGGCTCGCATCGCTGTCTATGTCCACCAGGTTTCCAAGGCAATCCCGAAGTCGAGTGTATCGGTGAGCCCGAATACTTCTTTTTCCACATCATGTGTGCTTTTATTTAACTTTGGTTTGATGCTTAAAAACTTCTAATGACGGCCTATAACAAATTACGCCGACACTACCGCAGTCGATCGAGCGGTAGCTTCACGCTTCTACTAACTTAAAGGAACACATTAAAACATTTCTCGACGATGTTATTAAAAAGTTTCAGGTTAAGGATGTATACCTCTCGGCACCGTGGGACATTGGCTCGAATTCTCGGTGTCATTTCTGGCTTTAGTTTTACAGCAGCGTCAATGCATCGACTCGCTGTGTTTATCAATATATTTTACTCTTGTTTCTCGGTTACGTCTTTTCTTGTTCTTTATAAATTTCTGTGTGCCTGTCTTTTCCTCTTCGTAGTGGCTGTTGGATGCATATTACGTACGTATTGTGTTTCATTCGAGAAGGCGGCGGATAATTAGACGTGAGTTGTTTTTTTACACCAGACGTAGATGAATGTAGAAGTAGAGAAAATATATGCGGAGCGCACGCCGTGTGTACGAACACCGTTGGAAGCTTCGTTTGTACATGCGAACCCGAGTACACCGGCGACGCGCGCTCCCCTGACGGCTGCACAGATGTCGATGAGTGTTCTGTCCTCGAGCATCCTTGTGGCTCACAGGCACTATGTGAAAACGCTTCTCCCGGATATAATTGTGTTTGTCCACAAGGATATAGAGCCAAACCGGATGCCAAAATAGCTTGCGAGCAGGTATACAATGTTTAAAATACTTTTTATACTTGAGTAAGAAATAATCGTTTAATAACTAATTTTTATATTTGGCAGGTCGACGTGAATATACTATGTAAATCAAACTTTGACTGCACAAATAATGCTGAATGTATTGACAGTCAATGTTTTTGTAAAGAAGGATTTAACGCCAAAGGAGCTGTCTGCATCGATGTCGATGAATGTTCAAATGTGTCAATTTGTGGAGAAAATAGTTTATGTGTCAACACGCTCGGTGGTTATAAATGCGAATGTGTCAATGGATTTGTTGGATCACCACCTACAATACCTTGCCGAGCTCCGTGTGATGATGTTAAATGCGGCGATCACTCATATTGTAAACCAAATGGCATAGAAGCTTATTGCGTGTGCGAAGAAGGCTGGACATTTATACCTACAGATATTTCAGCCGGTTGCGTGGATATCGACGAATGTGATGCGTCCGTGGGACCGGTAGGACGCTGTGGACCTAACGCACGTTGTACAAATACATTAGGAAGTTATTCTTGTCAATGTCCTGATGGATTTTCTGGTGATGCTTTTAAAGAATGTTTCGATGTAGACGAATGTCAGGCGGAAGATGCGTGTGGCTCAAACGCCGAGTGCATAAATAAACTGGGTACTTACGATTGCGAATGTCCAGAGGGTACAGTTCCCGACCCAGATCCACGTGTGAGATGTTCGGAAATTCTGAAATGTAAAGGCGATAACGATTGTCCAGGAAATTCTGTTTGCGATTCAAATGCTAAATGCGTATGTCCCGAACCTAACGTTGGCAATGATTGTCGTCGTAAGTATTTAATAATATGTTAATGTTCTTCAAGGCAATTTATATTTTTTATTTACCCTATTAATTGTATTATTTTTTTACAGATCCGTGTGAGAGTTTGCAATGTGGAAGTAATTCAGAATGTTTATTAAATGACCAAATAGCGCAATGCACATGTCGCACTGGATTCAAAGGAGATCCAAACTCTCATGTTGGTTGTCAAGATGTTAACGAATGTGATGCGAACCCTTGTGCCTTTGGAGCCGTGTGTAAAAACCTTCCTGGACATTTTCAATGTGAATGCCCTGGTAGATTTGTTGGTGATCCTTATGTTGATGGATGCGTTTCGAGCAAACAGCCAAGCGAATGCAGTAATATTAATCCGTGCCCCCAGGGCGAAGCGTGTATCACTCATGATGGTGAAAATGTTTGTGTATGTTCGCAAGGTTTCACACGCAACAAAGAAACTGGGTTATGTGAAGATGTCAACGAATGTACTTTATACGGTCATTCGCCGTGTGGGTTTAACGCTATTTGCAAAAATTTACCTGGTAGTTATGAGTGCAAGTGTCCTACGGAATATAGTGGAAATCCTTACACTCTCTGTGAACTATGCGATGACGTCAGTTGTAGATGTCACCCACCATATAAAGTTGTCGACAACAACTGTGTGTTGTCGGATTGCGCAAAAGGAAACACATGTGGCAAAGGCGCAGAATGCATAATTATATCCGATACCGTAAGCTACTGTGCATGTCCTTCTGGTTTCTCGCAAACTAGTGAAGGTGCTTGCGAAGATGTGAACGAATGTTTGTCTGGACAACCGGTTTGTGGTTTTGGAGCGGAATGTATTAATACTATGGGCTCATACACATGCAAATGCCCACCAGGTTATGGCCAAGATGCAATATCTGGTCATTGTACCATAAATCAAAAGAGATGTATAAGCGATTCCGACTGCTTCTCAAACGAAAAATGTATACAACCGGGACAATGCATTTGTCCGCCGCCTTTTTACTTAGACAATGAAGATGGCCAAAAATGTAAAAGTCCTTGTGAAAGATTCATTTGCGGCATTAACGCAAAATGTACGCCGAGCGATCCTCCAAAATGCATGTGTATGACAGGATATGAGGGAGACCCCTACACTGGCTGCACCAATAGAAACGAATGTCATAGCTCTCCTTGCGGGTACGGTGCTATTTGTCATGATCAAAAAGGTGGATATCAGTGCGTATGTCCTGCGAACATGGTCGGGGATCCTTACAAAGGAGGATGTATGTACCACACAAATTGTATTGCAATTGTAAATTTAATTTGAAATTAATAACCTTAATTGACTAACTTTACATTTTAGGTTCTTTCGGAATTGGTACATCACCAAAACAATTATGTAGCTCGGATAATGAATGTCCTAACAACCTTGCTTGTTTGAATCGCACTTGTTTGTCTCCGTGCTTAAGCGTCACTTGCGGTGCAAATGCTTTCTGTGAAGTGGAGGATCATGCTGCCTGGTGCAGATGTAACCCAGGCTACACAAAGCCAGAAGGTGGCAAATGCATATCTGGTAAGAAAATCACTTTAAAATAAGTAGAAGTGCATTTCATTTGTCCATTGTAAAATCTTAAAATTGATTTATTTTTAAATATTGTTTTAGGTTGCGATAATTACTCTTGTGGTACAGCCGCTCAATGCATAATATCGAAAAATGGTCCCACATGCGTTTGTCCTGAGGGAATGGTCGGGAATCCCTTCCCTGGAGGTGGTTGTAGAAGAGATGTATGCGGCCCTGGGATACCGTGCGACGGCCCATTTACCTGCCTCGCGGGAAGATGTCGACAGCGCTGCGAAAATGTTGTGTGTGGCGTTGGAGCATCTTGCGACGAAGAGAGCGGCAGATGTGTTTGTAACGCATTCTTTGTAGGAAATCCTGATTTACTTTGTATGCCTCGTAAGTATTTTCAAAAGTTTTTAATCGAAATATTTTAATTTAATTGCAGCAGGTAATAATCTTACGAACTTTTTTTCAGCTGTTGCTCCTCCCGCTTGCGAACCTGGTTGTAGTGAAAATGCTCATTGCGTTTACGGACCGATTAATTTATGTAAATGTGATAAAGGATACACTGGGAACCCTTACTCTAAATGTTTACCCAGGAGGCAAATAACATGCGCAAAAACTTCGTGCGGACTAAACGCAGTTTGCCAGCAAACTAAATCACATATCGAATGTCTATGCCCGCCTGGTTACATAGGAAACCCAAATTTACAATGCATTGATATCGATGAATGCCAATCAAAGCCGTGCGGTGAAAATGCAATCTGTATAAACACTCCTGGCAGTTTCAGTTGTATTTGCAAAAGCCATCATTTCGGAAATCCATATGAACTATGTACACAAGTAGCAATTTCTAAATGTGTCGATGGAAATGTATGTACTTGTTCCCAAAATAATACCTGCCCGGATGGCTTTTATTGTGAAAAATCTTTATGTGTCGACAAATGTCGCAAAACAGTATGTGGTCAAAATGCTATTTGTGAAGAAGGACAATGCGTTTGTCTTCCAGGATATATTGGAAATCCAAGTGATATACAACAGGGCTGTGCTTTTGATAGTAAGTGTGTAACTGACGGAGATTGCAAAGATAATGAAATTTGCTTTCAAATAAGTAGAAATGTTCGTAAATGTGTCGACTCGTGCAGTAAATTACAATGTGGACCTAATTCTCTATGTGTTAGTGCGAATCATCAAGCCCATTGTATTTGTACGGAAGGCTACATTGGGAAGCCTAATGATATTAAATCTGGTTGTCATTTGCAACAAAAGCCAAAAGAAGTTGAATGTAGCATAAATAGCGACTGCAAGGAGCCACAGGTATGCGTTCCTGTCGGGGGAATGATGAAATGTCTAGATCTTTGCACAACTGTCGCTTGCAGCGCCGATGAAATTTGTAATGTACTGAATAACACCGCAAGATGTGATTGTAAAGAAGGCTATTTGTGGAACCCTGTTAGTTCCAGCTGTGAACAACCGTCGACACCAAGCTGCAGAAACGATAATGACTGTGATGACAATAAATCGTGTGAAAAAGACGTGCTTGGTGTTAAAAAATGTGTAGATCATTGCTCAATATTTACATGTCCACAAAACTCGAAATGTGTTACCAGCAATCACAAAACGCAATGCCAATGCTTGGACGGTTATGTAGGAAATCCGAATGATCGTGACGGATGTATAGCGTTAGATAAAAACCAATGTACAGACGATGTGCAATGCAGAGAGAGTGAAATATGCAAAAATGTCGGAAATGTAAAGAAATGTGTGTCGGCATGCCAACAGTTAATTTGTGGACCAAACGCAATTTGCATTACAAATAATCACGTAGCCAAGTGCCAATGTCCATCAGGTCCTTATACAGGCAATGCCGATGACTTAGTAAAGGGATGCCAATCTGTTCCTTGTATTTATAACGCTGATTGCTTGTCACATGAATTGTGCAATCGTTTGACACACACTTGTAATGGTGCATGCCGAAATGACTCCTGTGGCGATAACGCAGTTTGCATAGCCGAAGATCATAAAGTTAATTGTTTATGCCCTAATGGATATAAAGCGTATCCTATCCCTGAGGTGAACTGTAGAAAAATAGAGTTATGTAATCCTAACCCTTGTCACCCAACTGCTGTATGTGAACCGGGGCTTTCATCGTACACCTGTAAATGTCCTGTTGGCTATGTCGGAGATCCAAAAAAAACTGGTTGCAAAAAGCAAAATCAATGCACTAACGGACATCAAGATTGTCCTCCTGAAGCGAGTTGCGTTAACAACCGTTGCGTAAATCTGTGCGATGGCGCTTGTGGAACAAATTCTATTTGCAAAATTATTAATAGAAAACCTATTTGTACGTGTGCCGATGGATACGAAAAATCTAAAAGTGATAATTCTTGCAAGAAAAAATTATTAGCATGCCTTAACGAAAATGATTGTGAAGGAGACACCTGCGTCAATGGACAATGTTTCGCGGCCTGTAAAAACTCTAGTCAGTGCGATCCAGGTAATGCGTGCATTAAGAACTTATGCATAACACAATGTAACACACATTCTCAGTGTGCGATCGGACAAGCCTGTGTTGTCGGGCAATGCTTAATAGGATGTAGAAGCAACGATGATTGCATTGAAGATGAAGCGTGTCTAAACAACAAATGTGTAAACCCTTGCCTTGGTGCGAGATCTTGTGGACCAAATGCTATTTGCTCTAGAGAAAATCATGCCGTTAAGTGTGAATGCCCACCTGGATTTGAAGGAACACCATTACCACAGCAAGGGTGTGTCAGAAAACCATCTACATGTTCTCGGACTTCAAATTGTCCTCCAGATCACATGTGTATCGGAAACTTGTGCCAGGTTCCTTGTCAAGATAATACTGGATGTGCTATGGGTGAAAAATGTAGCGATAACATATGCCATAAAATATGCCATTCCAGCAGCAACTGCTTACACGGCGAGCATTGTAACTCTGGTATCTGTATTCCTGGTTGCAAAACTGATTCAGACTGCCTTAATAATCAAATTTGCGAAACGAAGGAATGTTCATGTACAACTGGATTCAAACTAGTTAATAACGAATGTGTAAATATAGATGAATGTGTCAATAATCCTTGTCACCCATCAGCACAATGTATTGATTCCCAAGGATCATATAAGTGTGTATGTTCCACGGGATCAATAGGCGATCCTTATAATACTGGTTGCATGTTGCCAAATCAATGCAGACGTGATTTACAATGCGAAGATTCTCTTGCATGTATAAAAGGAAAGTGCTCTAACCCCTGCGACAACAATGCCTGCGGAGTAAATGCTGTTTGTTCAGTAAACAGACATCGGATGACATGCACTTGTGAAAAAGGATATTTAGGTAATCCTTTGGATAAAAAAATAGGATGTTTCAAAGTTGAATGTGTAGATGACTTTGACTGCCCTACTGATAAAAGATGCAACACGAAAAACAATAAATGTACTGGTATGTAATTTACTTTACCTTGACGTGTTTTAATTTTTCACAGTAACCATAATCTAATGTTTTTTATCAATTTGCAGATCAATGCGATGAACCTGCATGTATTGGCGGAACATGTAAAATAGAAGACCATAAAGATTTGTGTTTATGTCCCAAAGGATTTGAGTTGTTAAATGGTGCTTGTACAGACATAAACGAATGTAATAAAAATCCATGTCCACTAAACGCTGACTGCAAAAACAACCCAGGTTCATTTACATGCAGTTGTGTAAATGGCACAGTATTAGATCTCAGTAACGGTAACTGTAAAATACCCGGTGAATGTTCATCCGACGATGATTGCTCGGACACAACTAAATGTATCAAAGAACATTGCATAGATCCGTGCGATGACTCACCATGCGGTGACAATACAATATGTGGCGTTGTTAAACACCAACCGACTTGCGAATGCCAACCAAATAGTCAAGGAGATCCTTATAACATATGTACTAAGTTCGAATGTACAAAGGATGCTGATTGTGCTTTTGAAGAAGCGTGTGTTAACAACAAATGTAAAGACTCTTGTAGTATACCACGAGCATGTGGTAGGAATGCAGACTGCTATTCAAGAAATCACATTGGCCACTGTACTTGTTCATCGGGTTACACAGGAGATCCAGTTCTTGGTTGTGTTCCCCTTCAATATTGTGCTGACGATAGTAAATGTTCTTCTGGCACTAAATGTGTTGACAATTTATGCGTTGGTAAGTTTTCATATCCTGGTTAATGACGAATATAATATTCAAATGTCTTTCTTACCTGTTTTTTTTTAATTTCAGGCGTTTGTAAAAATTCAAGGGATTGTTTAGACGGCCAAGTATGTATTCAAGATACATGTCGAGTAACTTGTTCGACTAATAGTACATGTCCAGAATCTCAATTTTGTCTAAATAGTATATGTTCAAAAGAAATTCAATGCTTTTCCAATGATAACTGTAACGAAGACGAACAATGTGTTATTAGCACTGATGGAATCGCACAGTGCGTCGACGTATGTGAAAATCATCCGTGCGGAAGACATGCTACATGTTTAGGGAAATCCCACGAACCAACTTGTTCTTGTCAAAAAGAATTCTTCGGCGATCCGCTTCAAGGATGTAAAAAGAGAGAATGTACTAAAAATTCAGATTGTTCCGACGACAAAATTTGCCATGAAGATATGTGCAAAATTGCTTGTCTGATACACAATGACTGTGGCGAGAATACTGTTTGTTCCTCTGAAAAGCATACACATGCATGTTATTGTCAACCTGGATATACTGGCGATCCTTTGAAGGGCTGCGCAGAAATAAATTGGTGTGCATCTAACCCATGCGGTAACGGAGCAGAATGTCGGAATACCAGAAATCAAGCTCAATGTATTTGTCCCGCCGGAACAGTAGGGAATGCATATGAAGACGGTTGCCGTAAGGCTTCGGAGTGTAGATTTAACAGAGATTGTCCACCAGTAAGTCGGTGTACAGTTATCGATGGTACCCGTAAATGTACAGGTAACTTAAAATTTATGTTGATTAAACATATTTTTTTCTTTAAATATGCATAGGCATAAAATAATTTTTAAATGAGGAAGATTGTATTAATTTAAATATGTTTTCTTCGATTTCAGATGCATGCGACAGTGTAAAATGTGGTCCTAACTCAGAATGTATCGCTACCAGACATACAGGTCAATGTAAATGTATAAGTGGTTACGTAGGAAATGGCGCTAGCGAAAAGGGTTGCCGTCTGCGCGAGGTTACATGTAGGAGTAAAACAGATTGCAACAATGATCAATACTGTCATAAAGGATATTGCAAAGGTAAATAAGATTTCTTAATAATTAATTCATAAGAATAATAATTTTATAATAACGTTGCTTGACTGTATGAATTTTGTGGGTGTTATAAGATTAAGGCATTGAAGGACTAGGATATTGTGAGAATAAAAGTAACAAAGGTAAGCTCTACTAATACGTTTATTTTCTAGGTCTGTGTTTACTGGATGAGGAATGCAGATCCAACGAAAAATGTATAAACGGACAATGCTCAAATCCCTGTCAAATGGAGAAAACTTGTGGCCTAAATGCAGTTTGCAGAACCGACAATCATATCGTACAATGTAGTTGTCCAAATAGCTTTACCGGAAATCAAGACGTTGAATGTGTTCGAAGTACGTAGCTACTTTGTTTTAAATCGAAAGATATGTTGAAATCTTTTTGAAGTTTTGGATGTAAAACCAAGTTATTTTTTAGTGCCCAGATTGTGTGGTGCTGCCGAGGAATGTGAAAATGGATTTATGTGTCACAATTCTATGTGTGTTCCCCGATGTAAAGCGGATGAGGAGTGTGCATTAAATGAAAGATGTTCAAAAGGAGTCTGTCTATGTAAGTACTTTTATTTAAATAAACATGTTATTTGATAAGCAATTATGCACTTTTCGGAACTCTTATATTTCTGATCACATAAAGTATATTGAACCAATGTTATATGTTTGTTAACAGTGACTTGTCGAGTGGATAACGACTGTTTCCTTGGGCACATATGTTTGGCAAACAATTGTCAATACGGTTGCAGACATGATGAAGATTGTGGACCTGAAGAAATATGCAAGAATAACTATTGCCAAAATCCTTGTGCACATGATAACAATCCCTGT
>JAOCNA010000027.1:5307787-5319344 GCA_026546675.1 Papilio helenus | reverse complement strand
AAACCGAGGAGCTTGCCAGCAACGTGCTTGCGACGAGCCTCCTCGTGGTCCATGATACCAGCGGAGGTGGTCAGGACATGGAATGCAGTACTAACGGCGAATGCTCACCTACCCGCTCATGCCAAGGAGGAAAATGTGTAGACCCATGTCCCGGCGCTTGTGGAACAAATGCAGTCTGTTCTGTGAACAACCATATACCATCATGCTCATGCCCACCTAGTATGTCTGGTGATCCATTCTCGTTCTGCACTGAAGTAGCTCCACCAGGTAAGGATTTTTTTATTTTGATCTTTTACGTGCTTTGTGTGATTCAAGATTAATTGGTATAACTGTATTTACATTAATAGCCACACCATGTTCACCGTCACCTTGCGGACCGTATAGTGAGTGCACAGTGAGCAATACCGGTGTCGCTGCGTGCTCGTGCCGAGCTGGGCACGTCGGTTCCCCGCCATCTTGCAGGCCGGAATGCTTAGTCAGCTCAGACTGCAAGCTACAGCTAGCCTGTATAGACCGTCGGTGCCGCGACCCCTGTGAGGGTGCCTGCGGCCGAGGCGCACGATGCCAAGTTATCGCACATTCGCCTATATGTACTTGCAATGATGGATACACTGGCGATCCCTTCACTTATTGTTACCCAGAACCATGTAAGATAGTTCCTTAGTACTTTGTTTTACTTTTAATAAGAAGAAAACTACGTAATTTAACTAAACATTACTACATTTTAGCTATACCGTCTGGGCCTATCGATCCTTGTCAGCCATCGCCATGCGGACCGAATTCGATTTGCGTAAGTTCAGGAGAAATGCCCGCGTGCAGTTGCCAGCCTAGTTTTATTGGGACAGCTCCAAACTGTAGGCCTGAATGTACCATAAGTGCAGAGTGTCCCGCAGCTCTGGCTTGCGTCGCACAACGATGCAAGGACCCATGCCTTCAGGCATGTGGCCCCCGCGCTATTTGCTCAGTAATCGACCATCGCGCAACCTGTGCCTGCGAGTCTGGCCTAGAAGGAAACCCATTCCAGGGTTGTTCACAGCCTAACGGTAAGACATAACATAGCTCTGGTCTTTATTCTAACTTTTAGAGTACAGGTTCAATAACCAGTTGATATAATGTTATTTGGACGATATCATTATTAAAAGACACGAGACATATTATGTATATTGATACACAAGGTACACTTAAAAGTATTATTATAAAGAATATTTAACATTATATAGAAAAAAGAAAAATACAATACAGTTCATTGAAAATTTGCATTTAACCCTACGCTTAGCCAAGCGTGATTTATCATGCTTAAAATACATATGTGCTTTTCTCGGAAGAAAAAATGAAGTCACGCCTTACACGGTTTACTAATGTCAATAGAATAGTCCTGTATGGGCGTCTTTACTTTAGAGCTGGGCGGTAACCATGCCTACCGCTCAGCACGTAGGTTGGGACGCTCCTACAGCGTCTGTTCTCATGCCGCTTCGATATTAAACAACGCCTTCGGATCAGGACGGTGAGATGTCATTTTAATCATCTAGAATTTTAAATGCTTTCAGAAGGGATGTAACTTTTAAAATAACTATACATATTGTGAAATTAATGCCTTTGCTTATGACCGGAGCACGCGGAGATAACACAGCACTTACAGTTAGCTTGGACCGTTCGCTGTGACGGCCGCTTTGTGATGGTGCGGCTAAAGACGCGACCCCTTCACCGGAATAGAGGATCACTAAACGTCATCGAGCCGAGACAGCTTCAACTAACGCTTCGGACCAAGAAGGTGCTTCTACGGTGATTGATTCCTTAACCGGTAAGTGAATTCATTGTTATGCTAAAATATTTCAGCTCCACCAAAAACTGAATACTTAAACCCATGCGAGCCTTCGCCGTGCGGTCCAAATGCTGAGTGCAGAGTACAAGACAAGGCTGGATCATGCACGTGTATACCGGATTATTTCGGTGATCCATATCAAGGTTGCAGACCGGAATGTTTGGCCGATTCAGATTGTCCTCTGACATCAGCTTGTAATAAAAATAAATGTACGGATCCATGTCCAGGAGTGTGTGGACAGAATGCAGACTGTTATGTTACAAATCACAAGCCCTCATGCAATTGTAGGACTGGATACACTGGTAATCCACTTTCTATGTGTACTCCTGTACCCGGTAAGTGTAACTGCCTTTAATTTATTTTAATTTTTCACTAATTTAAACAACAAACTAAAGTTGTAAACTTTTTGGTTTTCAGAGAGGGATATATCAATAACTGATGTTTGCAATCCATCTCCATGCGGAGCAAACGCAATGTGTAGGAATATAAATAATCAGCCGGTTTGCTCTTGTTTACCAACTTATATCGGGTCCCCACCAAACTGCAAACCAGAATGTGTGGTGAATTCCGAATGCAAGCCAAATAAAGCGTGCATCAATCATAAATGTACCAATCCATGTCCGGCCCCGTGCGGTCAAAACACTGAATGTAAAGTTATAAATCATAGTCCAGTATGCTCCTGTCAAAGAGGGTATTCCGGAGATCCTTTTACTATCTGTAGTTTAGTTCTACGTGAGTATTATTTTGATTAAAAACTATAACATTTTTCTCGAGCTCCAACTATTTTTAATGTTATGTTTCATTCCAGAAACTGCTCCCAGTGTCTCAGCACCTTTAGACCCATGCTTGCCATCTCCTTGCGGTCTGTATGCGGATTGTCAAAATAACAATGGATTGCCATCTTGCTCATGCTTGCCGTCTTACACTGGATCTCCGCCATACTGTAAACCAGAATGTGTCGTTCATTCGGACTGTGCCAGTAATTTGGCGTGCGTTGCGGAAAAATGTAGAAATCCATGCGAGGGTTCATGCGGATTATACGCAAAATGTTTCGTGAATAATCATATCCCAGTGTGCCTATGCCCCGATGGGTTTATTGGCGATCCATTCAGGGAATGCAGACCGAAACCACTCGAAGGTACAATTAAGCTTATATTAAAAGTTAATTATAATTACAGATATGAAAAATAATCTGTGTCTAATCACATTTCACGCTATATTTAATTCCAGATACCACACAACCCACAGTAAGAAATCCCTGTCATCCAAGCCCATGCGGTTCGAACACTATTTGCAGAGATGGAGTTTGTTCATGCGAAGAAGGTTATCACGGTGACCCATACTTTGGTTGTCGACCTGAATGTGTTTATAATTCTGACTGTCCACAAGATAAAGGATGTCAACGCAACAAATGTGTGAACCCCTGTACGGACACTTGCGCTCCAAATGCAATCTGCGATGTTATAAATCACATACCCATGTGTTCCTGTCAAAAGGGAATGAGTGGAAACGCTTTCGTAGAGTGTAGACCAACACTTGGTAATTATATTTCTATATATTTCTTTTAATATAAAAGTCTATTGTTATGTAGTGTAGAAATGCATATTGAATACTTTATTTATTTTATTGAGCTTAGTAGCATCATAATAATCAAGTTTTATTGTTTTTAGTCGTTTCCCTAAACCCCTGCAACCCATCACCATGTGGACCTAATAGCCAGTGTCATCAATCGAATGGGCAAGCGGTTTGCTCTTGTATACCAGGTTTTAAGGGCAGCCCACCGACGTGCAGACCAGAATGCGTCGTAAGTCTCGAGTGTCCCCTGAAAGAAGCCTGCAATAATCAGAAATGTGTCAATCCTTGTATCGGTGCGTGTGGAGCTGCAGCAGTGTGTGATGTCATCAACCACAATCCAATTTGCACATGCCCGCCATCTTTTACTGGAGATCCGTTCATAAGATGTGCAATTATCGGTAAGTATTTATACTTTCAAGTTCTTCATAATTTTTTTTTTCATCGAGAAATATTAAATTACATACTTTCACTATTACAAATGATGTAATCACTTTTCAGTTGAAACACCCGTCAGAGTGGACCCGTGTGAGCCTTCGCCATGTGGGCCAAATTCCGTATGTAGAATAAGCGGTGACAGTCCAATATGTGCATGTATGACAAACTACAAGGGATCACCTCCCAACTGCAGACCAGAATGCGTAAGCAACGGTGAATGTGATAACCATTTAGCTTGTGTAAATCAAAAATGTAGTGACCCGTGTGTTGGAAGCTGTGGGCCGAACGCCGAATGCAGAGTTGTCAGTCATTCCCCGATGTGCATTTGTCAACAAGGCTATACCGGTGATCCATTCTCATACTGTAACCTAATGCCGGCAATCGAAACCGAAGTTCTAAATCCTTGCAGTCCTAGTCCTTGTGGATCAAATGCTATTTGTAAAGAAAAGAATGGTGTCGGAGCTTGTACATGTGCAGAAGGCTATTCGGGTAATCCCTATGAATCTTGTCGCCCTGAATGCATAGTCAATACCGATTGCCCGTTAAATAAAGCATGCACAAGAATGAAATGTGTCGACCCTTGCCCCGGAACTTGCGGGTCTAATGCTGTTTGTCAAGTGAATAACCATCTACCCAATTGTATATGCCAACCTGGATATACGGGAAATCCATTTAGTCACTGTGTTGTAATGGAAGAGCGTAAGTATATTTTAATTAATACTTATATGAAAAGAAGACAGCTTATACAATATACTAGGAATGTATTAAATTAAAAATATAATTTTAATATTTATTACAGCTGATAATGTACAACGAAACCCATGCAACCCTTCACCATGTGGAGCAAATAGCCAGTGCAAGGAAATTAATAGTCAAGCTGTATGCTCATGCTTATTGAATTTCGTCGGATCTCCTCCAAACTGTCGACCAGAATGCGTCGTGAGCTCAGAATGTCCCGCTAATTTGGCTTGCCTTAATCAAAAATGTGTGGATCCTTGCATCGGCAGTTGCGGAGAAAGTACTAATTGTAATGTTATCAATCATAGCCCAATATGCGTATGCAAACAAGGTCTGACAGGAAATCCATTTACAAGATGCTATCCCATAAAAAGTAAGTATAATTAAAACGTGGAATAAATTTAAATTATTAAAACTGTTTGTAAATGCCATATTATATTGTTTCAGTATCTAAACCACCAATGAGTTTACCAAAACCAGATCCGTGCTTACCTTCTCCCTGCGGCGTGTATGCTGAATGTCGCAATATCGGCGATGCACCATCCTGCGCATGCAAGTCTGGTTATGTCGGTAACCCACCTAATTGCAGACCGGAATGTACACTTAATTCGGAATGTCCCAGCAATCAGGCTTGTATCAACGAAAAGTGTAACGATCCTTGTCCCGGAGCTTGCGGTTTGAATGCACAATGCAATGTCTTCAACCATATCGCCCAATGTAGCTGTTTGGAACAATACAGTGGAGATCCTTTTGTACAATGTCGTTTTGAACCGGAAAGAGATGGTAATTTTTTTTAACTATTGTTAAACAAAAAAGAATAACGTTTTAAATTTTTCGTCTTCAAAAATATTTTCTATATTCCCTTAAGAGAAAATAATGTAAATTCAATATATTCTTTTCTTTTTTAATTCCGTACACTTCTATCAGCCGTCATATCCGAATGAACTCGCTTCTTAAGCATATGCTTAAGAAGGGAGGAAGGGATATCCTTTTTCGCACAATACATCCATACTTTCTTCGGTCTTCTTCTACCTTTCTAGCCATCCACATGTCCGCATCCTCTCGTAGCTTAACTTGTCCACACCACGGTAACCTTGTGCTTCTCAATTATTCGACCACTGGCGTTACTTTCAAACTTTCTATAATATAACACTCTCTAATAGATATTATTTCATTTTTAAACTAATTCACATTACGAATTAATTTGCAGAAGTATACAGCGAAATAGACCCCTGCAACCCATCACCATGTGGTCCAAATGCTCAATGTAACGATGGCGAATGCACATGTTTACCTGAATACCACGGCGATCCGTACTTCGGTTGTCGACCGGAATGTCTCATAAGCAATGACTGCCAAGCCAATAAAGCATGTGCAAGAAGTAAATGCATAGACCCATGTACAAATTCTTGCGGAAAAGGTGCTATCTGTAACGTTTTCAATCACGTACCCATGTGTACTTGCCCTGAAGGATACACGGGTAACGCCTTCCTCGAGTGTCGGCCCTTCGTCTCAGAAATAATAAATCCTTGCAATCCTAGCCCTTGTGGACCTAACAGTCAATGTAGAGACGTTAACGGCCAAGCAATTTGTACTTGTTTACCCGGATACCAAGGGGCACCACCGACGTGCAGACCGGAATGTATATCTAGTTCTGAATGTCCGCTTGATAAAGCTTGTTCGAACCAACGTTGTATTGATCCATGTAAAGGAAATTGCGGAGCTGGTGCCGTTTGTCAGGTTATCAATCATAATCCTATATGTTCTTGTCCATCAGGGCTTACAGGCGATCCATTTACGAGATGCGTGTTACAAGGTTTGTATTTTTAAGTGTATTTGTTAAATTTCTTTTTGGTGTATTTATTCTTAAAAATTAATGTTAAACTTAATTTTTAGCCACCGAATTACCACCGTACGTGAATCCATGTGAACCATCACCTTGTGGACCAAATTCGATATGTAAAGAGATTAGTGGATCGCCGTCATGCGCCTGTCTCGACGAATACACGGGCAGTCCTCCGAATTGTCGTCCAGAATGCATAGCAAACTCTGAATGCCCTAACCAACTCGCGTGCATCAATCAAAAATGCAAAGACCCTTGCCCTGGATCATGCGGTATCGCGGCGGAGTGCAGAGTTGTAAGCCATTCTCCACAATGTTTCTGCCAGCCAGGTTATACGGGAGATGCATTTATAGAATGTAAAATCCTCGATGTTCAACTTAGACCATGCTCACCATCACCTTGTGGGCCTAACGCGGTTTGCAAAGAATTAAGGGACGCAGGATCTTGTGTGTGTTTACCGGATCATATAGGTAATCCTTATGAAGGTTGCCGTCCTGAGTGTGTCGTTAACTCAGATTGTGCGATCAATTTGGCTTGTACACAGAACAAATGTACAAACCCTTGCATTAATGTGTGCGGAAGAAATGCAATATGCAATGTTCAAAATCATGCACCAAAATGTGAATGTTTACTCGGAATGAATGGAAATCCATATCAAGAATGCCACGAAGTGAAAGGTAACTTACTTTTTACAATATTTAAATTGTAATAGTAAACATTTCAAGGTAATAGCTTTTATTTTTAGAGCTTAATTTTCAATTATGCAATCTTTATTTCAGAAATTATTCCGGTGCAAAAGGACCCATGCACTCCATCTCCTTGTGGTCCAAACAGTATATGTAAGGTTTCAAACAATCAAGCTTTGTGCACTTGCCAACCTGAGTATTTGGGTTCACCGCCGTCGTGCAGGCCCGAGTGTCTCGTCAGCTCAGAGTGTTCGCTGCAAACAGCGTGTATAAATCAGAAATGCAAGAACCCATGCGATGGAGTTTGCGGACAAAACACTGAGTGCAGAGTGATTAATCATAGCCCCGTATGCTCATGCCGACCACAGTACACAGGCGACCCATTCAGCCATTGCTACAAAGGTAAGTTAAAGACATTTTCTTAAACAAAAATAAATCAATTATTACTTAAGTCGTTCAAATTTAGTTTACAATTGATGAAATTTAGTAAATCTTTTTTATCATCTTTACATTTTTTAGTTATTGATGTAATAACTGTGTCGACCAATCCTTGTCTACCGTCGCCATGTGGACCATATTCGGAATGTCGCGATGCCAACGGGTCGCCTTCTTGTTCTTGTCTGCCACGGTATACTGGAAGCCCACCAAACTGTCGGCCGGAATGCACGCTTAACACGGACTGTCCTAGCGATAAGGCTTGCATCAACGAACATTGCGTCGACCCGTGCCCCGGCTCCTGTGGAATTAACGCCGAATGTAGAGTGCAAAGTCACGTTTCGATATGCACGTGTATCACCGGCTACATTGGAGATCCATTCACCAGCTGTTCGTTAAAACCATTGAAAGGTAGACAAAGAAATATATTTTTATATTAACATATTATACACAAATTATTATTGTTTATTAAGTTATGTTTTAATTTGACAGATGAGACTCCTATAGATCCTTGCAACCCAACACCTTGTGGATCAAACGCGGAATGCAATAACGGTGTTTGCACTTGTCTACCTGACTACCATGGAGATCCATATTTCGGTTGTCGGCCGGAGTGCACCTCAAGTTCTGAATGTCCCTTGGATAAGGCGTGCGTTAAGCAGCGATGTGTCGACCCATGCCTTGGAACTTGTGGCACGGGAGCAATTTGCGAAGTTGTCAAACACATGGCTATATGTACTTGTCCCCCAAAAATGACGGGTAACGCCTTCATTCAGTGTAATCCTGTCCAAGGTAATTTTTTAAATCACTAAAATCATGTAAAAAATCATATTCAAATATTAATTTACATTTTTAATATTGTTAAAAAAATATTACAGATGTTATCCGTGGTAACCCATGTCAGCCTAGCCCTTGTGGACCCTACAGCCAGTGTCGAGTATTCAACGACCAAGCAGTTTGTTCTTGTTTGGGTGGATATTTGGGTTCGCCCCCCGCCTGTCGACCAGAGTGTGTCGCTAGCTCCGACTGTCCGACAGATAAAGCATGTAGCAATCAGAAATGTATCAACCCCTGTGTAGGGTCATGCGGTGTCGGAGCAAAATGCCAAGTGATTAACCACAATCCAATATGTACTTGCCCTACTGGCCTCACTGGAGACCCCTTCACAAGATGTATTAAAAAGCGTAAGTAAAATATTTATTAAGTAAATTTAGAAAACATCATTTGGTTTTTAATTTTTTTTTAACGCACGTACTTTTTTTACAGCCGTAATCGACGCCGTGGTGTCAACCAATCCTTGCCAGCCATCGCCTTGTGGACCTAATTCCGTTTGTCAATCGTCTCAATCAGATATTCCTACCTGTCAGTGTATGCCTGACTTTATGGGATCTCCTCCAAATTGCCGACCTGAATGTATTTCGAACAGTGAATGCGCTCAACAAATGTCATGTATAAACAAGAAGTGTCAAAACCCTTGTCTACAAGCTTGTGGAAGTAACGCTGAATGCAAAGTGGTAAGCCACACGCCGATATGTATGTGTCCAGAAGGATATACCGGTGATGCATCAGTACAATGCACTATAAACGCTCTAATAGTCAATGAGCCCTTATCGCCTTGCATTCCATCACCGTGTGGTCCCAATGCAGAATGCAGAGAACGATCTGGAGCAGGTGCTTGCTTCTGCGTCAACGGTTACTTCGGAAATCCATACGAGGGTTGTCATCCCGAATGTTTAGTAAATTCTGACTGTCAAAGTAACAAAGCTTGTGTAAGAAATAAATGTATCGACCCTTGCCCCGGAACTTGTGCCATTAATGCGGACTGTCAAGTCGTAAATCACTCACCATCTTGTACATGTCGGTCGGAGTACACTGGCGATCCGTTCAGACATTGCTACGTTCAAAGTACGTATTAAATTAAAACATACTTAACATTTTCTAATTAAATAACTGTTATACTCGTGTGTGCTGTGTTGATATAAAATGTATGCCTTTTATATTTTTTATAGTTAAAGAAGAACCAAACACTGATCCGTGTCAGCCATCACCTTGTGGTCCTAACAGTCAATGTAAAGTTTCAAACGGACAAAGCGTTTGCTCATGCCTGCCTGAGTACAGAGGCTCGCCTCCAAACTGCAGACCAGAATGTGTTGTGAGCACAGAATGTTCGGCTGATAAGACTTGCAAGAACCAAAAATGTGTTTCACCATGTCCCGGTCCATGCGGTCAGAACACTGATTGTAAAGTGATTAACCACAGTCCAATATGTACATGTGAATTAAAATATACGGGAGATCCTTTCTCCAACTGCTACAAAATAACTGGTAAATGATTATTTTTGGTACATTTAGCTATTGCTATTTGCTATTTTTTACTAACATGTTTACATTTTTTTAGCTCCAATTTCGGCAGTACCTGAAACAGATCCTTGCGTACCTTCTCCCTGCGGTTTTAACGCTCAATGTCAAAATTTACGCGGTGTACCGTCATGTTCGTGTTTACCAGACTTCGAAGGAAGTCCGCCAAATTGCCGACCGGAGTGCACAATAAACGAAGACTGTGCAAGTAATCTTGCCTGCATTAAACAAAAATGTACCGATCCATGCAAAGGCTCGTGCGGAATCAACGCCAATTGTCATGTTATGAAACATGTAGCCGTCTGCACTTGTAACGATGGTTTTACGGGTAACGCCTTCACCCAATGCACAGTGGTGAAACAAAAAGGTATTTATGAACTTAAAAAAAGAAGAAATACAATCCGTAATTTTGTTAAATTGCATTACTAACAACAATTGATTTTATTTTCTTTTTAGAAGAAATCGATCCCTGCAATCCATCGCCTTGTGGTCCAAATGCGGAATGTCTAAACGGAATTTGTACTTGCTTGCCTGAATTCCAAGGAGACCCGTATAGCGGCTGCCGACCTGAATGCTCCCAAAGTACTGAGTGTGATCGTAACAAAGCCTGCATCAGAAACAAATGTGTCGATCCTTGTCCCGGAACGTGTGCAGTCACCGCTGTCTGCAATGTCGTCAATCACATTCCGATGTGTAGTTGTCCTGAACGTATGACAGGCAACGCATTCATAGAATGTCGTCCAATTACGGGTTAGTAAATAAAAGAAGTTATCTTATTTTGAAACATCTACTACTGTTCCTAAAATATTTTAATACTCTCATGTTTTTAATTTAGATCCTATTCAAGTAAATCCATGTCAGCCATCTCCTTGCGGACCTAACAGCCAGTGCAGGAACGTGAATGGCCAAGCAGCGTGCTCATGTGCTCCCAACAATATCGGCGCACCACCTACTTGCCGACCCGAGTGCACCATCAGCGCGGAGTGCGCCCTCGACCAGGCGTGTAGCAACCAGCGCTGTATTAACCCTTGCATCGGCGCATGCGGACAAAACGCTGAATGCAAAGTGGTTAACCACAATCCTATTTGCACATGTCCTGCGTCGTACTCCGGCGATCCATTTTCACGATGTTTCCGTCTTCGTAAGTATTTTATTTCGCCGTAGTGCGTTGAAATTGTGCATTTATTGTAAGCGATCGCCCACGACACTGTGCGCGTGTAGAGTGTATTTTTTACTGGATATTTTCGTGATGTAGCTCTTTTCTTGCAGCTGAAAAGTTACCGGAACCCATAAATGTTTGCACACCATCACCTTGTGGGCCTTACTCTTTATGTAAGGATATCAATGAAGTGCCGTCCTGTACATGTCTAGAAGGATATAGCGGTCAACCACCATATTGCAGGCCAGAATGTAGTAGCAACGAAGAGTGCCCAACTCAATTATCATGCGTTAACATGAAATGTAAGAACCCGTGCGAGGGCACTTGCGGCGCAAACGCTGAATGTAAAGTTGTCAGTCATTCGCCGATCTGCTTCTGTTCTTACGGTTTCACTGGAGATCCCTTCTTCGGCTGCGTACACGAACCATTACGTACCGAACCTATAACAATCCCTTGCTCGCCGTCGCCTTGCGGTGCAAACGCGATTTGCAAGGAGAAAAATAATGC
>JAOCNA010000027.1:5297023-5307687 GCA_026546675.1 Papilio helenus | reverse complement strand
AGGTTTAAGTTAAATATGATAGTTCACTAACACCCAGTAAAAGTAAAAAGCCACCTTATTATTCTAGCAGGGTTTTCATGCCTTTGTTTCAAGTCTATCGCTATTGTAGGTGAATATTCAAACGAATGATAGAATAATTGAACGAATGATTACCTGTACAAACAAATGCACTAGAAGCAGTACTAAGTACTAGTTTGTCTCGCATCCGCGCCGGCTCCGCGCACTTAGCGATACCCGCCTCTACGTACTCGCCCGCGCTCTTCACCCACTCAGAGAGCCAGCGCGCTGCGCAGTCGCAGTACAGCGGGTTGGAGCCTAACGCACTGGAATACAAACTTACCTTTAGATAGAAATTAATTACAGCGCCATCTATCGGTACTAAAATAAAATTGGTTAAAGCGCCATCTATCTAATAATTTAGAACGCAACCATAATATGTTAAGTGGCAACATTGCTGTACTTTGTGTGCCCCAGCTTGTAACCTCTCTTTGTACAATATAAGTGCATTTTATTATTTTCACATCAAAATATCCAAAAAAAAAATAAATGTTTTAATGGCTGAAGTAGTCAGTACAGTGCCATCTATTGAGTTATATTGTGAAATAATCTTGCCTTATCTTATTTTCTTAGTATGTTTGTGTTTTACATTTTAGAAATATGGCAGTATTTGGTGTGAAAACCATAAATAATATAACTTACACATGTGAGATGGACTCCAGGTCCCTGAAGACGCCGTCAGCCAGCATCGAGATGTTGTTCCCGTGCAGAGACAACACGCGGAGCTGCGTCAGACCTTTGAGGGCGTCCCTCTGACAAATTACACGTCCATTTTAATAATAAAACTCCTAGAATTGTTCTTTACATGTCTAAACATATTAAGTTAGATCATAAGATAACCTAAGTTAGATCCAGTGCCGGTGTTAAAGTAAAAACAGTTTCACATAACCCCCTCCTCTATACATGGTAAAAAGGGGGCACTACCCTTAGAAATTTCGCCCAGGACTAAAAGCATTAAACCCAGTACTGGTTGGCTCTACGGCTTTTATTAATGTGTTTTTTGAATTCCATTTATCCTTGTTTTCACTATGAAGGTAAACATTTTGTACCAATCTGCATACGAGAGGATTTTTTTTATATCATAAGATGGCAAACGAGTAAGCGGTAACATGAATCCGCCAAAATGGCAAAGCGACTGCCCAAACATCGGCAATTATAGTTGCATTGTCTTAATCGACGGAGGAGGAGGCACACATAAAAGGGACTTCCCTTCCTATACGTCTCCACCGTAAAATCGACTTTCCCTTCCCATCCTTTCCTTATAAGAAAAGGGTGGAAAAGAAAAGGGATTTTAATTAGGCCTCCAGCACGCATGGGAATCTAAGTTTGTGCGCTTCGAGCAGCTATAGACTTAAGTGAAGAAGCTCCCATAGTAAGTTACATTTAAGTTACCTGTACACATCTCAGCCTGTTATAACTGACGATCAAAGTAGATAACTTAGTGAGGCCGTCGAATGTATTATTGTGCAATACATCTATCTTGTTGTTGGAAAGATCTAGACGCGTCAGCTGAGTGAGATGACGGATTTGTTCAGGTTCTAAGCTCGTGATTTCATTTGATTCCAAATATCTGAAAAACAAATCGATTATCATTTAATGTTTTTAGAAAAAGGCAAACGAGTAACTTAAATTCGCCAACATATCGAAGCCACCGCTGCCACATCAGTTATTGTAGATGCCTTATCTACCTTTGCGACAGAGATGACGCACAGATTCGATATACCCTTCTTATACGTCCCCTTCTCTATCAAATTCCCTTCCCATACTTTTCTTATAATACGTGGGAAAGGAGACGTTTCTCAGTAAATATATTTAATATTGAAAATGTTAAAAATGCAAAAGTCTAGATATGTTAGAGTTTGGCATAGACAGGTCTGGAAGAACACACTTACTTTTGTTTTTTTTAACGAGGACGGAGTCGCGAGTAAAAGCTAGTAAAAGGAGGATATATCAACTTACAACTCAGTAGTTTGTCTGGGTATATTGTTCGGTAAGGAAGTGAGTTGTGCGCGCGCGCAGCGCACCACAGTGCCGGCGCACACGCACGCCGCAGGACAATACTCCGCTGATAAACACCCTTTGGCTTCCGGCTACGTAGGCACCCCACCTAACTGCCGACCGGAGTGCGTCACGAGTTCCGAATGTGCTCACGACAAGGCTTGTGTAAACAATAAATGCATAAACCCGTGTCCGAAGCCGTGCGGCCTCAATACCGACTGTAAAATCATTAACCACAGTCCAATATGTTCGTGTAAGAATTCATACACTGGAGATCCATTCACTATGTGTACCCCAATCAGATGTAAGTACAATCAAATACATACTAAAAACCTAGTATTTACTGTTGATATATCAACAAAACAACTTATTTCATAAAACATTTTTTAGACGAACCTCCAATAGCTACAAATGTACCGTGTCATCCATCGCCTTGTGGACCAAACTCTGAATGTCGAAATATTGGAAATAGCCCCTCTTGCTCCTGTTTAGCGGACTTCATAGGCAGCCCGCCCAACTGTAGGCCGGAGTGTACTATACATTCCGATTGTCCGAGCGACAGAGCTTGCATAAAATCAAAATGTAAGGATCCGTGCCCAGGTTCATGTGGTTTATCAGCTTCCTGCAGTGTTCTAAATCACATACCAGTATGCACATGTATCGAAGGTTACATAGGCGATCCTTTCACAAGTTGCAGACTGAAACCTCTTGAAGGTAAAACTAGTCTTTGATATTTGTTTTAATATTGTGTTTAAATAAATTGGACAAAATTATTCATATGTCTTATTTTTGTATTTGCAGAAGAAGCAATCACAGTTGACACGTGTACTAATGTTCACTGCGGATCAAATGCAGAATGCATCAATGGACAATGTCAATGTTTGCCTGAGTATCACGGTGATCCGTACTTCAACTGTCGACCTGAGTGTGTATTCAGTACCGATTGCGACAAGGACAAAGCTTGTATACAAAGAAAATGTGTAGATCCGTGCGTTGGTGCTTGTGGTCAAAACGCAAATTGTCAAATAGTCAATCACATACCGATGTGTAGTTGTAACACCGGATTCACAGGAAATGCATTCGTTATGTGTAATCCAATCAGAGGTAACAGTTAACACTAGTAAAATATATATTCTTTACTATGTTTCCAGATAATAGAATAAATAAAATGTGTGCCATTATTTTACAGGACAACCATCTGACAATCCTTGCAACACAGCAATTTGCGGTCCTAACAGCCAATGTAGAGAAATAAATAATCAAGCAGTTTGTTCGTGTCTGCCAACATATCTAGGTGCCCCACCAGCTTGTAGGCCGGAATGCGTGGTCAGCGCAGAATGCCAACAAAACCAAGCATGTACGAATCAGAAGTGTGTAAACCCATGCATAGGAGCATGTGGTCTGCGAGCGACTTGTGAAGTCATTAATCACAACCCCATCTGTACCTGTCCATTAGGCTTTTCAGGAGATCCATTTGTGGCATGCACATACGTTACAAGTGAGTTTAATCTTTATTTAATGAAGTAACATAACATAAATACACCAATAAGTACAACTACGACTACTAACTTCTAATTATATTTTTATAGGCGTATCACAAGTCATCAACCCTTGCACGCCTTCACCGTGTGGTCCAAATTCTATTTGCAAAGAGATAAATGAAAGCCCATCGTGCACCTGTATGCCCGAATTTAAAGGACAGCCTCCATATTGTAAGCCGGAGTGCATAAGCAACAGTGAATGTTCCACTCATTTAGCTTGTGTCAATCAGAAATGTAAAGACCCGTGTACAAGAGCATGTGGTGCAAACGCAGAATGTCGTGTCGTGAGCCATTCCGCGATGTGTATCTGTCCTCAAGGATATGAAGGCGATCCGTTCACCCAATGCGTTCTTAGATCAGCTGTTGAAATTTTAACACCATGTCAACCTTCTCCTTGTGGACCAAATGCAATTTGCAAAGAACAAAATAAAGTCGGTTCATGCACTTGCAATGAAGGTTACTTTGGAAATCCATATGAGGGTTGTAGACCAGAGTGTGTGAGCAACTCAGATTGCCCTGGAGACAGAGCATGTATTGGTAACAAATGTCAAGACCCTTGCCCGGGAACATGCGGACTATTTGCGGAGTGCAGTACGATAAATCACGCACCTACTTGTACATGCAATGTAGGGTATACTGGAGATCCGTTCCGACGATGCCAAGTTATGCTCCGTAAGTAAATTTGCAAATGTTATGTTTCACAAATCGTTAGATGAATGTTTGTAATTAAGTTTATGCATTTCCAGACGAGCCTGCACCGGTTAATGTTTGTTCTCCGAACCCTTGTGGACCTAACAGCCAATGCCGTGTTGTTAACGATCAAGCCGCATGCAGCTGTTTGCCGGACTATATTGGACAACCCCCCTTGTGCAAGCCCGAGTGTCTCCTAAACTCAGATTGTACTACCGACAAAGCTTGTATTAACCATAAGTGTATAAATCCTTGCCCTGGCCCGTGTGGACAAAAGGCTGAATGTCGGGTATTCAACCACAATCCCATTTGCAGCTGCGTTTCAGGATTTACAGGCGATCCATTCACAAGATGCTACCTTAAACCAAGTAAATAAAAACTTTTATTATGTCGTATAAAACGTATTGTCGTCACTTTCATTATCTTTGAAAAAGCAGAGATAAAAATATATTTTAACAAAAACGTTAATTTATAGCAGTGGAATTTGATGGTCAAAACTAGTAATTCTGTAGTTATTTTATACGTTATACTTAACATCGTGTATGTATTTTTTATCTAGCTTCTCAGCCTGTCATCGATGAAACAAGAGATCCGTGTGTCCCGTCACCTTGCGGAATGCACGCTATGTGCAAAAATTTCGGAGGCCAAGCGACATGTTCATGTTCTCCTGGTTACTTTGGAAGTCCACCAAATTGTAGACCTGAATGCGTGACTAATCAAGACTGTGTCAGTTCGTTGGCATGTATAAATGAAAAATGTGCCGATCCCTGTCCTGGGTCTTGTGGTCAAAACGCTCAGTGCTCAGTATTTAAACATGTAGCGGTATGTACATGTCGAGAAGGCTATAGAGGGGATCCATTCACTGTGTGTAAAATCAAGCCGTTAGAAGGTAGGCTACGTTTCCTTTACGTATTTTTAGATGATTTTTTCATGATGGTAATATTGTTAACATATTATATTTTCGTTTTCAGATCCCATCATCGCCGATCTTTGTAACCCGTCACCATGTGGTTCGAACACTAATTGTGATAACGGACAATGTTCTTGCCTGCCAGAATATCACGGAGATCCATATATTGGTTGTCGGCCAGAATGTACAGTGAGCTCGGATTGTGAAAGGAGTCTAATATGTGTAAATAAGAAATGTGTTAATCCATGTCCCGATACATGTGGCTCAAATGCAATTTGTGAAGTCATAAATCATGTACCAATGTGCAGTTGCCCTCCAGGACATACTGGAAATTCCTTTGTTTCTTGCAATAAAATTCAAGGTTAAAAATTATTATTTGTTAAACTTCGTTAAAACTTGTGAATATTTTATTGAGATATTCTAACCTTTTTTTTTTTACAGCTCCATTACCTACCAACCCTTGTAACCCCACACCCTGTGGACCGAATAGCCAGTGTCGTGAAATTAATAACGTAGCAGTATGCTCTTGTATACCTGGATACTCAGGAAACCCACCAACATGTAGACCGGAATGTACCACAAGCTCCGAATGCCCGCTCAACAAAGCATGCAGTAACTATAAATGCACCAATCCCTGCACAGGATCATGCGGAGTCAATGCCCATTGTGAAGTTGTAAACCACAATCCGATATGCTCATGTCCTAATGATTTCACAGGCGATCCATTTAGTAGATGTATTCCAAGGCGTAAGTTTATCCTCATTAATATGTTTTCCTTTGTAATGCTTTTATATTATACATTGTGTCTTTCATTTTAGCTTTAGAATCACCACCTCAAATTAATCCTTGTGAACCGTCACCGTGTGGACCGAACTCCATTTGTCAGACTCTTAAAGATTCACCTTCCTGTTCTTGCATGCCTGAATTTATCGGTGTACCGCCGAATTGTAGACCAGAATGCACTAGTAATAGCGAATGTCCGAACCACATGGCTTGCATTAAAAATAAATGCGCAGACCCATGCCAAGGGGCGTGCGGCGCAAATGCACAATGTAGAGTTGTAAGTCATACGCCCAATTGTATATGTCTGCCTGGATATACAGGAGATCCGTTTGTAAATTGCATTGAGAGGAAATATACTCCAGAAGTTTTATCACCGTGTACTCCATCTCCTTGTGGTAGCAATGCCATCTGTAAAGAAAAGAATAACATTGGCTCATGCGTTTGTTCTCCTGGCTATTTCGGAAATCCTTATGAAGGCTGTCGCCCTGAATGTAGTGTTAACACCGATTGTCCCTCTGACAAGGTGTGCCAACAGAACAAATGTCAAGACCCTTGTCCTGGTACATGCGGATCTAACGCGGAGTGTCACACCATAAACCATTCTCCAATGTGCTCTTGCCTTCGAGGATACACCGGTAACCCATTCCAAAATTGTATCATCATTCAAGGTTAGTTTAATTACCTTTTCAGTGCCATTTTTTGTATATTTTCTGTGTATTTATAACAAAAATATTTTTCAGAAATTAAGGAACCATCAAATCCATGCAGTCCTTCTCCATGCGGTCCGAATAGTGAATGCAAGGTTGTAAATGAACAGGCTCTTTGCAAGTGTTTGCAAAATTTCGAAGGCAGTCCACCAAACTGTAGACCGGAATGCGTTGTCAGCGCAGAATGCCCAACTAATAAAGCCTGTGTATCGCAAAAATGTATCGACCCTTGTATAGGACAATGCGGACAAAGTACTAAATGTCAAGTCATAAACCACAGTCCAATATGTACTTGCATAGAACATTACACGGGTGATCCCTTCAGTCGCTGTTATCCAATTATCATAAACGCTCCATCAGAAGTTGAACATCCAAAACATCCATGCCTACCGTCACCTTGTGGACCATATAGTGAGTGCAAAGAAGTCGGAAGTATTCCATCCTGTGTTTGTCTACCTAACTACATCGGTTCACCGCCAGGCTGTCGTCCAGAGTGTTTGATAAACCCTGACTGTCCCAGTGATATGGCTTGTATAAATCAAAAGTGTAGAGATCCCTGTCCTGGTTCTTGTGGACTAAATGCTCAGTGTATTGTTAAAAACCACATGCCAATATGCACCTGTTTGGATAATTATGCCGGAGATGCATTCGTTGAGTGTAAAGTAAAAGGTACGATTTTTCTCATATCATATACTTTTTTAAGAATGTTCTTTGGAAGTACTTATTACACATAGCAATAATAGCTTCCTGCAATTGCACTGGCTGCAGCTTCTATGTACACAATTTGAAATTTTCAAAAAGAAATTAATTATTTAAAGGAAGCATCTTTAATTACAGAAATTTCATACGACGAAATCGACTTATGTAATCCATCTCCCTGTGGAGCAAACGCTATTTGTAACAACGGGGAATGTTCTTGTCCTCCTGGATACCAAATGGGACCATCATTTGATTGTCGCCCCGAATGTGTTCTTAGTTCGGATTGCCCACACGACAAAACATGTCATAAAAACAAATGCGTTAATCCATGCAACAGCGGTGTATGCGCGTCCAACGCAATTTGTGAAGTAATCAACCACGTGCCTATGTGTAGATGCCCAGAGCGCATGGCGGGCAACGCTTTCGTTATGTGCACTCAAATTGAAGGTAAGGTTTCATACATACGTACATATCATCAATCTGCGTCCTAAATTTGATGCTCGTAAGACATGAAAAACAATGTTCTTAACTGACTTTTTATTTATCACCAATTGTTTGTTGTTATTATAGTTGAAAAAGCGCGGCCATGTGATCCAAACCCTTGTGGACCAAGCAGTCAGTGCAGAGAAATAAACGGGCAAGCGGTGTGCTCATGTCTAGATGGGTTCATTGGCAGCCCCCCTTCATGCAGACCGGAATGTGTACTGAGCACTGATTGCTCACCTGATAAAGCTTGTAGTAATAGAAAATGTATTAAACCATGTGAAGGCGCATGTGGCGTAGATGCGAAGTGCCAAGTAATAAATCATAACCCCATCTGTTCATGTCTCGCGCATTACACAGGCAGTCCATTTGTAAGATGCGTCAAGATAGAATATAAACCAGAAATCGTTAACCCCTGCACTCCTTCACCATGCGGTCCTAATTCACTATGCAAGGAAACTTTAGGTTCACCGTCTTGTTCTTGCCTCGATGGATTTATAGGAGCACCACCTTATTGCAAACCAGAGTGCATTAGTAATTCTGAATGTCCCACAAGTAAAGCTTGTATAAACGAAAAATGTGTCGATCCTTGCGTGGGAACATGTGGATCTAATACAAAATGCCACGTCATCAGCCATTCACCATCATGTGGCTGTCTGCCTGACTACACTGGAGATCCTTTCAGTGAATGTTACAAAATAGAAATGATTCAAGACATTTTGACGCCTTGCCAACCGTCCCCTTGTGGAGCAAATGCTATTTGTAAAGAATTTAATGGGGCTGGATCTTGTACCTGCATAGAAAGTTTCATAGGAAATCCTTACGAAGGGTGTCGTCCGGAATGTATTATTAATACCGATTGTCCATCAAACAAAGCTTGTCTTCAGAATAAGTGTCAAGATCCATGTCCAGGAGCTTGCGGTTTGAATGCTATGTGTCAAGTAGTAAATCACGCACCATCATGCTCTTGTTTAAGAAGCTATACTGGCGATCCATTTAGACACTGCATACTGCAAGGTAAATTAAGGTTTACATACAAATTTGCATAATATTTTTGAATTTTCAATCGAAAATAATGCCTCGCTCTTTTTACAGAAATAGAAAATAAACCTATAAATGTTTGTCAGCCATCACCATGTGGTCCGAATAGCCGTTGCCAGGAAATAAATAATCAAGCAGTTTGTTCTTGCTTACCTAATTACGTCGGGTTACCGCCTGGATGCCATCCTGAATGTACCATAAGTACTGAATGTCCCAAAAACAAAGCATGCGTTAATCAAAAATGTGAAGATCCTTGTCGCGACGCTTGCGGAATGAACACTGAATGTCGTGTCATCAACCACAGGCCCATCTGCACTTGTGTAACACGATACACTGGAGATCCATTCACACGATGCTACCCAATGCCACGTACGTATCAATATGTTAAAAATGCTATTGTACAGTAAATATGAATTTTTGTGTCTCTCTCTGATTTTACATAATTGCTAAAAGTAATAAATATGTTGTTTTTTTCCTATTTTAGCTCCTGTTGCCAACGCTGAATTGGAACCATACAAAAATCCATGTCTACCATCTCCTTGCGGTCCAAATTCAGTTTGCCAAGAAGTCGGTGATATACCATCATGCACGTGTATGCTAAATTATATAGGAAGTCCACCTAATTGTAGACCAGAGTGTACTCTGAACTCCGACTGCCCAACTTCGCAAGCTTGTATCCATCAGAAGTGCCAAGATCCTTGTCAAGGTTCTTGCGGTATAAATGCACTATGTACTGTGTTCCGACACACACCGACTTGTAACTGTCCAGAAGGGTACACCGGTGATGCGTTTTCGGTTTGCAATCCAAAAGTAACAAGTAAGTTACATTAATAATTATTTTCTTCTAGAAATTATTATATTGTATTAGTTTATATGCATTAAAAATGTTTATTGTTTTAGTACCATCGGATGTCTTAGATAAATGCAATCCATCTCCATGCGGAACTAATGCAATTTGCAATGATGGTATATGCACATGCATTGAAGAGCATCAAGGAGATCCATACGTAGGCTGTCGACCAGAATGTGTTCTAAGCATTGACTGTCCAAAAGACAAGGCTTGTGTTAGAAATAAGTGTGTGGACCCTTGCGAAAATACTTGCGCTGTATCAGCTGTTTGCGAAGTTATTAACCACGTGCCTATGTGCAGCTGTCCTCAAGGAAAAACTGGAAACGCTTTCTATAGTTGTAATCCAATATTAGGTCTGTACCATGCCTATTATAAGTACCGTTTTTAAATTTGTCTTTTGGCGATATAAAATCTTTATAAATTAAACCTATTTAAAATCAATGTTATACTCACAAATAATTTTCTAATTGTAGTTCCAGTTGTAACAAATCCGTGCCATCCTTCGCCTTGTGGACCAAACAGCCAATGCAGAGAAATTAATGGGCAGGCCGTGTGCACTTGCGTACCAGGATACATGGGCAGCCCTCCGACATGTCGACCGGAGTGTGTTGTGAGCTCAGACTGTCCGCCAAATAGAGCCTGCAGTAACCAGAAATGTATTAATCCGTGTGCAGGATCATGTGGAGTCGAAGCTAAATGTGAAGTTATTAAACATAACCCCATATGTACTTGTCCACCTAAATACACAGGGGATCCATTCGTCAGATGCATACCTTTCAGTAAGTCTTCTAATTTTTAAAGCCATTCGTAGCCGTCTATGTATATATCTATATCTATACTATTACTTAATATTATAAAGAGGAAAGATTTGTATTTTTGTATGTATTGAAATGACTCAAAAAGTA
>JAOCNA010000027.1:5271976-5292055 GCA_026546675.1 Papilio helenus | reverse complement strand
AACACATAGGCTACTTTTTATCCCGGAAATAGTTACGGTTCCCGTGGGATGCATTAATTTTGTTTTTTAATGTTTACCCGATAACTCTGCAACGGTTCAACATATCTTATTGAAATTTGGCACAGATATAAAACAAATTCTGGTGTACACATGGGATAAGTTTCGTCCCCGAAAAATGTCCGGTTCCTGAGGGATACGTAGTTTTTTATTATTTACATAGTTCGTATGTTTTCTAATACCACGCGGACGGAGTCGCGGGCAACAGCTAGTTATTAATATAAAAAGCGTGCGTCTAATGTCGAAATTACTGGAAACACTGTTTAATAAATTACGTAAGCCCATTAAAGTGACAGATAGAAAACTGGTCGAGGAATTCAATTTTATCTTTATAATTGATTTGAAAAACCACTTTTCAATGCTTTATGCTTTCCAAAGGTTCACCTGTCTATTGTACCGTTTTGAATCAATTTTTATATTAATACTAGCTGTTGCCAGTGACTTTGGAAGCAAATGTTGCAATTAACATTTAAAATTATGCATCAAAGTAGGTAAATATTTTGTAATAAAACTTCATATCCTCGTAAACGGTATCGCTGACTATAACATAATTAGAATATCCATATAAGTTCCACTATAACGGTCTCATCGTAAATCAATCGGCGTTAAAGATAGGGTTCTATGGCCTGTTTTTCTTATATTGGCTTCCATAATAAATCGATAAACAACCAGACGGGGTGAAATACACCTCCTTCAACGTAATGAGCTAATTTTTAAATGCACCTCGTTATATAAGAATTTTGTATAAGGATAAATTAACTGCCGCATTTATAATTGCTTAAAATTAATTTCAATTTAATTGGTTCTTTCCTAAATTATAGTCAACATGAGTTATCGAGCTTTTCACCTTATACTGGGCGTTATGAAAATTACAAGTTATCCCTGGGTTGAACTTACATTGTTATATAAAATAAAAAGTTAATCATAAGTATGCTCGTTTCTAAGCAAACGGATGAGTATTATAAGTGTACTAACTTACGGTATAATAATTGCTGCTTATTGGTACTACATAATAACATAAATTGTAATCAAACGATATCTATAATGTTATTTATGAAGGCAGTTCACCGGAAGAGAAGTAACTTTAATGAAAGGGCAAAACAATAGCTGTTCACGGTCGAAACTACGCGTGGTATGGGAGCAGTTTCATGGTTGAACAGAAGCCACAGGGCTAGGCCAAGTCGACGATAAAGTCCGGAACACACAGCGTGAGATAACTGTACTTTAACTGTTTTTAGATCGATTTTAATCGATTATGAATCACATCGGAAACTTCCGATAAGTGTCAACGAGTGCCATCGATTATTATCGTTTGTTAATTAAGTTATGCGTTTTGATTAATGTTGGATAGAGAAGTTTGTGTGATGCCTTAGATCTTTTCGGTCCGTTTTGCAAATGAATCAAAGATTACTATTATAATGAAGTAAATTGATTTTTTATGGCTTAAGAAACCAACCGAAAAGACTTACGTCGTACGTTGTTAGAGTTACAAGCAATATTGAATAATTTCTATACATTTATCTATGGAGTTGTTATGCACAAGTATTTATTGGTGCATATGATGTTTAAACAACCTGATTTCTCCTTACCGTTCTAAGTCATACATGATATTGTAACAAGTAACTATAGGGAAAAATACAGCTCCGGTATTTCAGCGAATTACAATTTCCCAACGGTAAGCGTTCGTGTCCTGTCACGTGGTGGTGTATGGTACAAGTCAATAGAGATGAACGTATTTAATCATAATATTTTTATTGCAATACGTTGTTTTTCATAAAATGGCAGTAAATTCTTAAATCGAATTTAAGCTTTATCCTCATAGATGAAACTTATTTTTTTAGCTTGAAATAAAGTTATTTTAACATGAACTATTTAACATAGATTACACATTAAAGTTGTTCTTTCTTAACGAAAGTTTAACATCACTTCAACAATAGACAAAATTGTCTACTTAATTACTGACATCAACTTTAACCTGCTAAATAACAGTTATAACGGAATAATTATTAATTTCTTGTTATAATAGCAGCTTTGTTCTATGCGCATTGTTGGGGAGCGCTTCTGACGTCCCGAAAATAATTACCTTCTTTGTAAGTTGAATAGTAAGAGTGATTTAATTGAATTTTGTAACATTTAACATGTAACAAAATTGGTTATTTAATTATACATTTGTATTATAGACTATACTTTAATTGATATTACATTTTTGTTGGTTGTTTAAACGAATTAAAAAAATACAGTAATTTGTCATTTATTTCATTTTGGTTTCAACATTTTATTCAGAAAAAAAACAGAGACTGGAGTTCATTGACCTCGCCAAACAATTGGTATGACAAACACGTATAACGTTTAAATTATTTTTACTAAAACATTTAACCGCTATAAGCATTTTACCGTCCAACATTATTTAACTCGGTTATGTCGGGAATTGAGGTTATATAAAAATGTTAACACCGCTAAAGAGCCGTAAGCCAGCCAGTGGCAAGTATGCGGGGCACATTCGGCCCCCGCTCAACGGTGGTGAATATGCGGGGCACATTCGGCCCCCGACGTGGGAATGCCCGCCGTGCCTATTGCACTAAAGTAATAGGTAAGTTATCGACTTTCTACAATATTCTACATACGACCACATCTCAAAACAGTAGATGTATTTAAACAGCTGTTTATGCAATCAAACTTGTGAACGATCCAATGGAAGTAATACAAAAATATGCATCTTACCTTGTAATATTGTTGTTAAGGAATTTATTTATTCCTGATTTATCATTTTTACATTATAGTATTTATGTCATAACACTTGTCAAGGTGACTGTTTGATTGATTGATTGAAATATTTGATTAAAAGTTAAGTTCCTTTGTTCTTTGTCATCAGAAACACCAACACCGGTAAGCTTGTGCGACCCCTCACCGTGTGGCCCATACAGCCAGTGTCGAGAAGTGAACGGTCACGCTGTATGCGTATGCGTGCAAGGTTATAAGGGAAGTCCACCGAACTGCAGACCCGAGTGCACAGTCAGCTCTGACTGTAAACTAAATGAAGCGTGCTCGAACCAAAAATGTATAGACCCTTGTCCTGGAGCTTGTGGCAGAAACACTCACTGCATCGTCGTTAACCACAATCCCGTGTGCAGTTGCTTATCAGGGTATTCAGGAGATCCTTTCTCAGTCTGCCAACTGATCCGTGAGTAGTTTTTTTTTATTGTATTTGTAGTAGATTTCTAATATTTTTATTATTTAATTATTAATCCTTATTGTTTTTTGATTTTTCTATCCTTATTGATTAATTGTAACAAATAATACCAAGTGCAATATTCATAACTCTATTCTAATGATATCAAATGCAACCACCGTGCTTAAGTAATTGTTGTTTTTTTTAGCTGCGACACCACCGGTTGTAATAAATCCATGTCTACCCTCGCCTTGCGGACCCAACTCACAATGCATAGAAAATGGCGAAAAGGCTGAATGTAAATGTTTACAAGACTTCATTGGTGCACCGCCTCAATGTCGTCCTGAATGTACCAGTAACTCAGAATGTACATCCACGATGTCTTGTATAAATAAGAAATGCAAAGACCCATGCGTAGGCTCCTGTGGCGTCAATTCAGAGTGCAGAGTAGTGAGTCATACGCCTATATGCTTATGTCAAAACGGATATACGGGAGATCCTTTCATACACTGCAGCATTCAAGTATCTTACTCAATAGAGGAACGGCCAACACCTTGTGTACCCTCACCATGTGGAACCAACGCCGAGTGCAAGGAACAAAACAATGCCGGCTCCTGTACATGTCAACCCGGCTATTTCGGAGATCCTTACGTGGCTTGTAAGCCAGAGTGCTTAATCAATTCTGATTGTCCACCTAATCTGGCCTGTTACCAAAACAAGTGCCACGACCCTTGTCCCGGCACATGCGGTATCAATGCAATATGCAACGTGGTCAACCATGTACCCAGTTGCAGTTGCCTGGAGCAGCACTATGGCGATCCGTATAGAATTTGTACATTCAAAATTTATGGTAAGTCAAGTAAATTGAACAATTTTTAAATGTAGTTTATAACTAATCCGCATTCGTTAACATTTTCCTATTTTTACAGAAAACAAAACTGATCCTTGTAACCCATCACCTTGTGGTCCTAATAGTCAATGCAGCAATAAAAATGGATTAGCGATATGCACTTGTTTGAGTGGTTATCTCGGGTCGCCGCCCAGCTGCAGACCGGAATGCTTAACCAGTTCCGAATGTTCTCTCGATAAAGCATGCGATAACTTCAAATGTATATCACCATGCCCAAGAGGCTGCGGAGTAAATACAGAGTGCAGAGTCATCAAACACAACCCTATATGTTCGTGTAAATCTCAATACACCGGAGATCCTTTCTCTATCTGCTACCCTGTCGTTGAAGTACAGCATCAAGAAAATGAACCTATTAACCCTTGTGTGCCTTCACCGTGTGGACTAAACGCTGAATGTCGCGATGTCGGTGGAATACCTTCGTGCACGTGTCAACTCGGATACTTCGGAAGCCCACCAAACTGCAAACCGGAATGTGTAACAAATACCGACTGTAGCAATGATAAAGCCTGTATCAATATGAAGTGTATAAACCCATGCCAGGGATCGTGCGGTATTGATGCCGTGTGCAACGTCATTAACCACGGACCAGTCTGTTCATGTCCCGTCGGTTATCAAGGCGATCCATTTGTTGCGTGCCGCATTAAACCACCAGGTAAAATTATATGGAATATTATGTAATAAAACTAGTAGTATTGAACTGCGTCTTTTGTATTATTATGTATGTATTATTAATAACCTCCGTTAATTCTAGATGTAATAGAAAAACTAGATCCATGTCATCCATCACCCTGTGGCTCCAATGCTGTGTGTAATAACGGCATCTGCACTTGTCTCCCTGATTACAATGGAGATCCTTACTTCGGCTGTCGACCGGAGTGTGTTCTAAGCACCGACTGCCCGATCGACAAAGCGTGTATCCAATACAAATGCAAGGATCCTTGTCGCGATATGTGCGGAGAGAATGCCGAATGCAACGTTTACAATCACGTCGCCTCGTGCAGCTGTCCGAGTGGCATGACAGGGGATGCATTTTCGCGATGCATCAAAATAGAAAGTAAGTTTCATATATACTTTTTCATTGATGTTTTCGTTTTTTTTATGATAAATAAAATTTAAATTCATGTAACTATTTTTTCCAGAACCTGTAACAAGACCCTGTGAGCCATCTCCTTGTGGCCCGAACAGTGTGTGCAGAGAAGCGCAAGGTCAAGCTGTTTGTGCCTGTATAACGGGTTACATTGGAAATCCACCTAATTGTAGACCAGAGTGCATCCAAAGCGCAGACTGTTCACCATCGCTGGCCTGCATCAATAGAAAGTGTCAAGATCCTTGCCCTGGTTCATGTGGACATAACGCTATGTGCAAAGTCCATAATCACAATCCTATATGCACATGTCCACCAAAATTGACCGGTTCTCCATTTACTCACTGTTACGGTAAATGTTATGTTTTATAAATTGACAGTAATCTCATCTCAATGAAAAGTTGCTTACGGTATTTTTAGAATTCATTTTTCATATTTTAATCGTACCTTTCTTTACAGCTCTAGCTGTGGAAGAATCACCCATCAATCCTTGTCTACCAAATCCTTGCGGACCGAACAGTATATGTACACCTGCGCCGAACAAAGATTCACCAATTTGCGCTTGTCAAGCGACGTTCGAAGGATCGCCGCCGAATTGTCGTCGCGAATGTACCACAAGTGAAGATTGTTCGTTCGACAAGGCCTGTATCAATTACAAATGCAAAGATCCCTGTCCCGGATCGTGCGGTTCACAAGCAATGTGCAGTGTGCGCCTCCATACCGTTATGTGTTCTTGCGAAGAAGGTTACACTGGTGATCCTTTCATTTCTTGTGTCCAAAAAGTACGTGAAGTGATCCCTGCAGATCCTTGCGACCCATCACCTTGCGGTCCGAACTCGCGTTGTAAAGTTTCAAGAAGTGGCGTCGCCGCCTGCGTTTGTGATGAGGGCTACTTTGGAAATCCCTATGAATCATGTAGACCTGAGTGCGTTTTGGATAACGATTGTCCATTCGACAAAGCTTGCCGGAATAACCGGTGTCAGGATCCGTGTCCCGGTGTTTGCGGCACAACGGCGACCTGCCAAGTTATAAATCATTTGCCGTCTTGTAATTGTGCACCTGGCTACACTGGCAATCCATATCAATATTGTCACATCGTCATAAATGAACCAGGTACGGTTACTCGTGTTGCTTCAACATTTTTATTAATTTGTACACTGCTAGTAAATATGTATGATTAATAAAGACATATATCATTGTATTTTTACTTATCGCAGTTTACGGTATATAATTTATTTTTAATATTTCTTGCAGAACCTACGCCCAAAAATCCATGTACACCTAATCCATGTGGCAGTAATTCTGTATGCAAGAGTAACAACGGACTAGTCTCATGTACATGCGCCTCAGGATTCTTTGGCACTCCACCAAGTTGTAGACCAGAGTGTATCGTTAACTCGGAGTGTGATTCGTCCAAGAGTTGTGTCAACCAGAAGTGTATTGATCCCTGCATCGGCGCATGTGGCCAGAACGCAGAATGCCGAGTTATCAACCATGCACCGATTTGCTCTTGCAGTCGAGAATTTGAAGGAGATCCGTTCGTTAGATGCACTCCTGTTCTAAGTACGTAGATTTTTTGTTTGTCAGTCACCAAATTTAAATTAAGTAGTTCATTTCCTAAATAAAAAATACTGTTAAGTATTATCAAGTCAACTTTTTTACAAACATTAAGATACATATCAAAACTCAATGTAGTTTTACTTCATGTTTTACAAAACAATATCATATTTCATAAAAATAAATATTTCTTACACAGATATACCATCGCCAGAAACAGACCCGTGTACTCCATCACCATGCGGACCGAATTCTCTATGTCAAACAGTGAACAAAGTACCAACGTGTACTTGCATAGATAACTTTATCGGTACTCCTCCAAACTGCCGGGCTGAGTGTACGGTGAACTCAGACTGTCCTAGCACCATGGCGTGTATTAACCAGCGATGCCGCGACCCGTGCCAAGGGTCTTGCGGCCTGAACACAATATGCCAGGTGCACCAGCATGCCGCTATATGCAGCTGTATGGAAGGTTACACCGGTAATCCATTCCAAAGCTGTTACGTCAAAGAAATTATAGGTAAATTGTTTTATTTATTATTTTTTAAATAAAGTCTCTGTCAGTAGGGTAGATATTTTTATTTTTTAAAATCTGGGTTTGTTGGAAATTATTAAATTATTATTTTTTAATTACTTGCAGAACACGTGCCCGAAAACTATGATAAATGCAATCCAAACCCGTGTGGAGCTAACGCAGACTGTAAAGATGGACTGTGTACATGTAAAAGGAACTTCTTCGGTAATCCCTACATGAGTTGTCGACCCGAATGCTCCCACAACTCTGACTGCGCACTTAATCTAGTTTGCTTTAATAACAAATGCATCAATCCTTGCAACAACCTTTGCGGCCAAGGCGCGCAGTGCGAAGTTTACAATCATCTACCTATGTGCTTCTGTCCACCGAAGACAACTGGAAATGCTTTCTTCTCTTGCACACCTGTCACAGGTAAAAATATCTCAATTTTTCACTGAAGTAATAGCCAAGTAAAAATATCTCAATTTTTCGAACATCTTTACATTTTCATATTTTTTCAGTTCAACCGGAGCGACGTAACCCATGCGAACCGTCACCGTGCGGTCCGTATAGCACGTGCCGTACATTCAACGAACAAGCGACATGTTCATGTCTAATAGGATACGTAGGAGTGCCGCCTTCTTGCAGGCCTGAGTGTTTGGTCGACTCCGACTGCACGAGTCTGAAGTCATGCTCAAACCAGAAATGCATTGACCCCTGTCTAGGAACTTGCGGCTTGAATGCAGAATGCAGGATACACTACCACAAAGCAATCTGTTACTGTCCGAATGGTTACAGCGGCGATCCCTTCACGCAATGCTCAGTTAAAGTCCAAGGTATTTATATCAAATAGAATATTAAATTATTTTTCTTAATATAACAATAAACAGAAATATTGTATTTTTACCTAAATGTAATACATCATAATTGTCTACAGATGAAATACCAGCGAAGAAAACTCCATGTGTACCTTCACCTTGTGGCCCTAACTCGATATGCAAAGCTGTAGGAGATTCACCATCGTGTTCGTGTCAGTCGGATTACATTGGCTCACCACCTTACTGCCGACCAGAGTGCGCCTCGAACAGCGACTGCAGCTTTGAGAAATCATGTATAAACAACAGATGCGCAGATCCGTGTGTCGGAGCTTGTGGTATTAACGCAATATGCAGAGTCATTAGTCACTCACCGCAATGTATATGCGAAGGGAACTACGAAGGCGATCCGTTTAATCGTTGCTATCCTAAGAAACCTTTGAATTTGCCATCGGAGTCGGACAAACCATGCTCACCGAATCCCTGCGGTCCCAATGCAATTTGTCAGGAACGTAACAATGCCGCCAGCTGCACATGTGTCACTGGATACTTTGGAGATCCCAACGAAGGATGCAGACCTGAGTGTGTAATTAATTCTGATTGTTCCGATAATCTCGCCTGTATCAACAACAAATGTAAAGACCCATGTCCAGGTTTATGTGGCACGAATGCCCAATGTCAAATGGTCAATCATGTACCTAAATGTATTTGCATAAATGGTTATGTTGGAAATCCTTATGACAGTTGCCGTATTATGAAAGGTAAAACAGCCAAATACTCCTGTAAAAATATTAAAAAAATTACGTGAATTAGTTATCATAGTTTTAATACAATTTTATTATTTTTTTTCAGAAACTCCTTCTGACCCTTGCAGTCCATCACCTTGTGGTCCTTATAGCATTTGCAACGCTCGTGACAACAAAGCAATATGCTCTTGCCAACCCAATTATCTTGGTAATCCACCTAATTGTCGTCCAGAATGTATTACAAATCCTGAATGTTCACTTGATAAGGCTTGTGTCAAACAAAAGTGTATAGATCCTTGCATCGGTACATGTGGAGAAAACGCACAGTGTCGTGTACACCACCACAGTCCGTACTGCACTTGTCTTACTGGTTACGAAGGAGATCCATTCTCTGTGTGCGTTAAAACTGTCGCTCCACCAGATAACAAAAATCCGTGTGAACCTAACCCTTGTGGGCCATACGCTACATGCAAAGATATTGGCGGCACAGCGATATGCAGTTGCAAACTAGGTTACATCGGTGTACCGCCGACATGCGCACCAGAATGTACAATTAACGAAGATTGTCCTAAGGATAAAGCATGTGTAAAGGAGAAATGTATCGATCCTTGCATCGGATCATGCGGTGTTAATACTAACTGTCGCGCCATGAACCATCTTGCCATTTGCACTTGTCTACCTAATTATCGTGGCGATCCATTTGTAGGATGCAGTGTTTACAAAGGTTTGTAAGATTATATTTATTATTGCTTAAAAAAAAATATATACGAACATTTCAAGTAGTGATTACTTTTTTACCAACAGAAATAGAGAAACTACCCCCGATCGATCCTTGCGCCAGGTCTCCTTGTGGCGTTAATTCAATATGCAGCAATGGATCTTGTTCTTGTATTCCGGGATACCACGGCAATGCTTACTTCGAGTGCCGACCGGAATGTACAGCCGACACCGACTGTGATAAGCAACTAACGTGTATAAATTACAAATGTGTGAACCCATGTAAGAACGCTTGTGGTACCAACGCCGTTTGTAATGTGTACAATCACATAGCGATTTGTGAATGTCCGACTCCGTTACGAGGAGATCCCTTCCTTTCTTGTCGACCAGTCATAGGTAGGTTAATTTGAATAAATTTCATTTTGAATTAATGACTAGAAGAATTACTTATAATATCTTACGTACTTACAGAGGCCATAGAAACGGATCCGTGTTCACCTAATCCTTGCGGACCTAACAGTGTATGCCGCGCTAGTGGTACAGTCGCACATTGCTCGTGCAAACCACCCATGTATGAGGAACCGCCAAGCTGCCGACCCGAGTGCCGTGTCAACTCCGACTGCCCTCCGGACCGCGCCTGCCGAAATAACAAGTGTCACGATCCATGTCCGGGAACCTGCGGTGCTCATGCCATATGCCGCACCCGAATGCACTCGCCGATATGCAGCTGTCCAGTCCGCTACACTGGCGATCCGTTTACGCGTTGTTTATCAAGTAAATATATGTGCAAACTATAAAATAAAAAATTGTTTATATTTAGTTCAAACAATAATAAAACTTCTATTGTTTCAGTTGCCTTTGATACAGAGTCGAAAAATGTGTCACCATGTCCAGATTGTGGTCCAAATGCAGACTGTATAGACGGACAGTGTCGCTGCAAAGTCAATTTCTTCGGAGCGCCACCGTTCTGTCGTCACGAATGTCTCAGTTCCAGCGACTGCGATTGGCGGTTCACCTGCCTCAATAAACGATGTGTCGACCCTTGTCCCGGGGCGTGCGGTCATGGTGCAGTCTGTAGTCCCGTCGGACACAATCCTCGCTGCGATTGCCCACCGAATACAACCGGAAATCCTCTTTTTGCATGTCGACCCATCGAAACGATTCGTAAGACAGACCTAACTGGAAGATATACATATGCTTTTAATATTCAAGTTTTGATGTTACAGATGTTGCTAGCCAATACCGACCGATGTTCGACGGCGTACTTATGTTTTCACTTTTAAAGCTTAGGCATGGGTTTTACTAGTGAAACTAAGGAAACCGATCGTACAAAACCCCTAATTCTCGTACGCTTTTTACTAAGCGCTTATGATGTTTGCTCCGAGAATAATAAAAATCTTTATCCCATAATTTAACACTTGTTTACATTTGCAGAGATTCCTCAAAACACGTCATGCAATCCGTCGCCTTGTGGACCCGGTGCTATTTGTCGTATCAAAGGAAACGCTGCATCGTGTGAATGTGAACCGGGACTCCGCGGGGACCCCTACTTCGGATGTCGGCCAGAATGTCTCGCCGACTCCGATTGCTCGCCGACGAGGGCGTGCATGCGTTCGCACTGCCGAGACCCCTGCGAGGGTACCTGCGGCGTTGGAGCCGACTGCGAAACCGTCAACCACATACCGCTGTGCTCCTGCCCAACCGGCACCAGAGGCAACGCTTTTGTTAAATGCGACCCAATACCGATAGGTAAGACGTGCAGTATTGTTCACCAAATTCGTTATTATATTTATCTAAACTATAGTAGTATTAAACATTTTACTTATAAGCATACAGTATAGAAGCTTACAACAAAGTGATTCTCTAATTTCTTTAGAATTTTGAGCTCTTAAAGTAAATGTTAAATTTATTACAGCATTACCATGTACACCATCGCCATGTGGACCCGGCGCGCTGTGTTCCGTATCCGGTAAAACCGCCGTGTGCTCCTGTCCGAGCGGCACCAACGGCGACGCGGCTACCACGGGCTGTCGGCCGGAATGTGTCGTCAGCTCGGAGTGCCCGCGAGACCGAGCTTGTGTCCGCAACAAGTGTATCGACCCATGTGTCGGCGCCTGCGGAAATGGCGCGAATTGCCGCGTTTTCGATCATGCACCGATTTGCTCTTGCCCATCTCAGACTACCGGAGATCCATTCCTCAGTTGCAGAAGTGAGTTTCTTTGAAAATAAAATGATTGTATTACTGACCAACAAAATGTCCTGTAATCATGAATAAATCTTATTTTAGCGGTCTCGCCTTCTACGGTCGACCCGTGCGACCCGGATCCTTGCGGACCACGAGGCACATGCCGCGACGGAGTGTGCACCTACTACGAGTGTACAGTTAACGACGACTGCCCCGGTGACCGGTCTTGTATCAACAGAAAATGCGCGGACCCTTGCATTAACGCATGCGGTCTGAATGCGATATGTACAGGCATTAGACACACTGCGGTATGTTCGTGCCCGGCTGAGTACACCGGCTACGCCCTCGTCCGCTGCGATCGTATCACAATCACGGACGTGAAACCAAAACCAGAATGTGAAAATGATGAGCAATGCCCTGATAGTGCAGCGTGCATCGATTTCCGATGTGCATCAGTATGCGGCCCGAACAACTGTGGCCTGAACGCGCAATGTATCGCACGCCGGCACAGAGCTCGCTGTACTTGCTTGCCGGGCTATGAAGGAGACGCATATTCAGGATGCTACTCCGGTACGTACTTCATTTTTCTTCTTTTAGAATTGAATGCAAGTTAGACTTACGACTGTTTAGACATCAATCTATTAATACTAGATGTTAGATTTATTCAAAAAATTATTTTCAATTTCAGTTCAATGCCATAGCAATAACGACTGTCCCGACGATGAAAGCTGTGAAAGCGGATCATGTATCAAAGTGTGTTCGCGATTACGTTGTGGAACTGAAGCTCACTGCGTGGCGCGGGGACACAGCGCGTCATGCGAATGTAATCCGGGAGCGCAAGGAAATCCATGGACCTCGTGCCGCAGAGACGAATGCACAATGGACGAAGATTGTCCGACATGGCTTGCTTGTAGAGCAAAGACATGCCAAGACCCCTGCCTCGGTGCTTGCGCGCAAGGCGCACAATGTACTGTCATGCGTCATGCACCGATTTGCGAATGCCCACGAGGAACCCAAGGCAACCCGAGAATAAAATGTGAACCTGGTAAGTTAAGCTAATATAACTTTTTTATTGTTTAATACAGTCATTCTCTGACTGTGTATGTAACTGGACTTCTGACCCACACTAACATTTTGGTGGACATTTTTGTGTTTTATTCGACTAGGTTGGATTGGTGTACAAACAATCTATCTTAATTCTATTAAGTTTGTAGACACATACGAGTACTTAGTAGTTTGGAGAACTATCAGATTGATAAATCGGTTATTATTGTTTCAGTTCAAGCTGACGTAGAGTGCGGAAGCGATGCAGAGTGCGGCCCCGACCTCGCGTACCTGGCCTCAGCCTCGACCGGGCGCTTGCCGACCTCAGGCTGGAGCAGTCGATCACCGAACAAAACCAAATACAACCGACGCCGACCTCGGAGGAGATCGAGGAGAGGGCGGAGTGGCGGCCGCCGCCCCCGGTGGAGGCGCAGGCGCTGGTGGCGCCGGCCCACGCGTCCTCCATGCCCGAACTGACGGTGGGCGAGGGGCGAAGGGCGCGCGGGGGCCGCACGGTGCGCTTCTGCGGCGACGACAACCGCGCCTTCGAGCCGGACGAGCCGGTGCGGCGGGAGAGGGCGCGGGAGGAGGACGCCAGCAGCTACTGCAGCACGTGCTCCTCCTCCTCGTCGTCGACGGAGTCGTACAGTCTGCCGGCGCGGCGAGCGTACGGCGGCGTGCGCATCTCCTACGTGCCCAACGACGCCGTGGCGTGCGCCCGACGCGAGCGCCGCCGCAAGAGCGCCGGACAAGACAAGAACTGCATCATCTCGTGATACCGGCCCCCCTCAACCCCCCAAACCCTAGTGACGTGAACCTCCGACAGAAAGACTGACTTTTTGATAGTTTTCTTAGCACATAACGCCATAGTATTTTAATGAATAATGTAGAGAAATCGTCTTCCTCATAAAAGATAATACTCAATATGTTGCTCAAAGTCGAAGTATTAAAATAGTAACGTCCTTAATCAAACGGTGTCGCACCGGTGACCGCGCCGCTGTCGAACTTCTGTTCTGCAGTCTCATAAGAACACGTGTGCACGCTTTACTTTAACATTACTACAAATTAACTATACTATTTGTTCCGGTGGTACATACCAATCTTGCGACCTTGTATTTCTCTAAAATGCCGGTTGTTGTGAATGGATGCAGACTTGGTAATTCAGATAAATCACACAGAACCAAAAAACAATTGACCATCGGAAACATATAAAAAAATTAATAATACGACTGAAATATATCGCATATTATTTTTCTAAAGCTCCAAAATATAAATGAACTGAAATCTGGCAACGACAAAAAATATAATTACCACTATACTTCCAACAGCTTCAATATAAAATTGTGATTGTGATTTTTGTAGCACTGTGAAAAAGTTCGAAGGGAATTTTGTGTAGCGTGAAAGCGATCAAGAATGAGCATAGTCGCAAGTTATTTATATTTTATTGTAAAACGCTCGACGGAAACGCCAGAAAAGCTAAATGCGTGATTATAATCAAGCATTAGCCCCATTCCTTCACACAAGTAGGCACGGAACAAATGCTTCCCGTACACTCACGCTATGTTTCTCTTGAAACTCCCCTATTATTTGTCGGCATTCGGAAAGACCAATGAAATTTCATACATTTAAACAGATTTTGATATTTATATATGAACACACACAAAAGTAATTGAAGAGTTGTTAACCTTTTCCATATAAATATAACGTAATACGAAATTGTGTTTCTTTGTATTTCATTTAGACTGGTTGTTGAACGTGCGAAGTCAACTTGTTTTATTGCTTGTGCGTTTTTTCATATCTTGTTTATAAAACGCCATTATTATTTATGACATATCTTTGCCACTAAGTGTACGACGTGATTAGTTCGTAAAGAAATTATAAAACGAGTACAAATGTATTGTATTGTATAACTGAAGATGTGTTCAGATATTGTAAATAATGTTTACAGCTCTAAAGTTGCCTTACTTAGTACAATAAGGATCTCCTTGTATTACAAGAGCCGAGCATTGCCTAGTTATATAGAAAAATAACCTATAATTTGTTAGGGTTTCGTAAGCAAAACTTGTCGAACATAACCTCAAAATATCATAAATGATGTATGTTCCCTATAATTGTTGTCGTCCCTTTCACTCCGTTTTAGAAAACAGAGACCGCAGTATGTTTAATACAAGTTTTATGAAGGTGGTGAATTTCGCGGTTATTCTGTCACCGAGATTGTTCGTGGCTCCGTTGTACGCTCTATATCTGGGCAAAGTCCGAGCGCTCGGTGTCGACCTTCACATCTCTTAGCTATTGCATTTTATACAACAAAGAATATATTGTTTCCTGTATTTAAAAGGAAAAAACATTGTGTCTATGTGAAGAACAAAAATCGCTAAAAATTCATTGAAAAACAGAGATGTTCTAATGTTTAAAAAATAATTTAAATATTTGTATATTACTTTACAAAATAATTATATTAATCCATTTTACTGCGGAACCCAAGATTATCTTTAAAATTTAGTAAACATACAAATTTTGAAGAATTCCATTTTAAAAATCACTATAATAAAATTAAAATGCTTGGCTATTTATGTAGAAAAATGTTTTAATTTTTCCTTGAAACATAGTATGTTTCTTCAAACGAAGCTTTCTTGCCCAAGTAAGGCAGCAAGCAAGAGATTGTCCAAAAACATATATTTATAGCAACTCTATTCATTAAGATTTGTACAAAATGTAATTGCGACGACTGTCGTATTGTTTTGTAAGTTATTTTGTAATATCGAGAGATTAAAATGTTTTTGAATGGTAACATTTTTCATTTATTTATTCACGATTACATCTTACTCTAACTGTCAACTGACCCATCTTTGGTTTATGCAGAGAGAATTAGTGAGCAACAATTCATGCTTGTTTCTCTCATTTAACTATCAGCTGATGTACAGTCGCGGAAAAACACGGTGTTCGACTAACAGAGATATTGCCAAGTTCCTTGCAACGAAACTCCGGCTCTTCGTACAAATATATAGCAGCTAGTTGCGCTTAGGACGGAATAACAATAAAAAGCAAATATTCATCTACTACTAACCGACCTTTTTTTCATACAAACATACATATAAATGCTGCGTCCACTATTACCAATAGGTAATAGTTCCGCATCATCTCAATTCGAATAAAATATTCAAGCGACTATAGCTTTTGAGTTTGAAAACCGCCAAACTCCTTGATTGTACTTACACTACACTTGCACACTGCAGCGTACCGGCGTGTGCGATATACGCTGTGTGGGAAAACGCGCAATGCACTTTTCTATGGTAATATCAATGACTGTGGGACTTTCTCTTGATGTCTTATTGTAGTAACAGATTCTAATAAAGGGAAAACTGTTTAAAAAGTGATGCCACAATAGTTGTTACAACCTATTATGACTAATGATCCAGACTACCATATGTGATATACTGTTCTGTGTACTTTAAAAAACCAGAAACTTTAAAGAGTGGAGGCGTAAAGTGGTTAAGAAGGTTAAGATGTAAGGCAAAAGTAAGGAAACTATCCTATCCTGTACACAACAAGTCACATTTTCTATACAAAAAAAGAAATTTGCGTTACAACTAATTGAAATATATTTTAAGTATTTGTTAAAATTATCGTTCTTTAACTGTTAAAAATGTTTTCAAGTTCTTCCTCTAAATACATTAAAGATGTTATGACAGCGATAATATTCTTGTGAGATATTTTTCATTTACTCTTAAAATAATCGCACATCTTCCCTTATTACTGTAAAAAATTAGGGTTACTATAAATACCAATATTAAAATAAGTACATAATTATTTAAGCTCGCCCTTCAACAACCCTTTCTAAATACCACATAATTAGTAGAGTGACAAATATATTTATACTACAAATTAGATCCACGTATAACCCTTTTAAGTATTTGACCTTGAAAAACGATAGGGAGATACTTTAATATGAAAATAACCGACCCTTAGGGTTGAAATCGTTTACAAAAGCTGGTTCAACTTAATCACGAGTGTCACGCGAGGCCATTAAGTCATTATGGATATTAAGGCAGTGATTAATTACCGAGGGTAGACAACCCCTGCGTCAAAGGGTTGAAGTGGCACTTGATACAGCGTGCAAAGACTATTCAGGCGTGAAACTTTAAATTTTTTTTATTGTGAACTCGATATAAAATATTTCATCTCCCTAAATAAAGTAAAAAAAGCATGCAAGGTAAATAAAACAAAATAATATGACATAATTAAACTTAATATATAACTAACCTAACTAGGTACATAAATTTTTATTTTTAATGAGAGGGGATTTTTCCCACCAGTATTAAGTACAAATTGACATATGTATGTTTTTAAATTTAATTACTTTCTTAACGAGATATTAAGCGGCAATATCCGAGTGGTCGTAAGGGCTGTGGCCCTGCCCCCGGTCCCCGCACTCCCCCAGACTCGCGGAGCGTGAAGTGCGTACAGGTGCGGTCACGCTGCGTGCGCGCACCTGATCACCGCAATCTCGCTTATTGATTTTCTAACCAGCGATTACCAGCGAACCTGACGCGTGGATAATTTGTACTACCCTTTGTAATTAACATTGATAGACTTTAACGTCCCCTACTATAATGATAAACTATAAGAGCGGGCGCACACCTTTGACTAAACTATCGCACAACTGTTATGTAATTGTCAGTTTCGCAGCCAATTCAACAGTTTTGTTGCACAAGTAAAAAAGCCCGACTAAACATTTGTGAGATAGTTTAGTTTGGTATTTATTTCAATTGTAAAACACTTTAAAATTGTAAAAAAAGTGTATTTAGCTTGGTTTGACCAAGGAGTGGTTTATGTTCAGCTAGTATCGGGCGCTATCTGTAGAGAAGTCGTCTACATTGCATTGCATAACTCGCTCCGACCTCTATGCTGTCTCGTTGTGACGTCACACGACGCAATGTTTTGAAACACACGCCTAGAGATAATTGAAGCTTTGAAATTTGTTGCCTTTTTAAATTTCTTTTAAAATAGGCATATGTTTATTGGTATTTAGTAGTGAAAATATATACTAATTACATGCTGTGTTGTAATATATGAATCATTTGGAAAACATCGTGTAACATTTGATTGATTTTCTTAGATTGCACAATAATTTACCTGTAATACTGTCAACAAATAAAAGTTTACTTGATGTTTAGTACTATATCTAGATATACTTGTAGACCTAAAGACACACCTAGAGCGAATTAAATCTCATGAGCTGGTAAAGGGGTTCTTACGTGTTTTGTACGTTACTAACCTACATTTACATTTATGTGAGCCACCTTAGTTCCACTTATTAGCTTTTTATAGTATGTTTTTTATATGTGACAAACGAACAATCGGTCCCCTTATAAATATTAGTATAATTTAGTACTAATTGACGTTAATTAACTTATCTCATTGAAAAACAAAATATTTTTATTACTCTGTTGCCGAAAGCAACAGATTATAAAAGTTAAATGTAGGAGATAAAACAAATTGTGTAATAAAGCGGCCATTGACAGCCTGAATACATTAAATAGTGAGCATGTTATATTACATAAGTATATAATTGATAAATAGGATTCATAATTAGGTTAACACGTATTTAACTAAACAGAATCTTATTATATATTTTTGAGGTTATACAAATAGCGTCTAATAAAGAATTAACCTAACTAATTAATTAAATAATTCAGTGTTGCTATAACTAAATTTATAGTTGCCCTAAATTATCAAAAAGCAATCAAAATAATATTTAAATAGTTAATATTCCAGATTCAAAACGATTAAACTAGTCAAATTTTCATTATTTGATATTACATGGCGTGAGTATAAGAAACATTTATTTACTCATTTTATAGTTAAAACTAATTACTGTTAATGAAAATTATATAGACTCAAATACCTCGCCTGATGCCATACAATAAAAACCTAAAGAAAAATTAGGTCTAGCATAAAACAAGAAATAAATAATGAATATCTATACACGCAATTTTAACCCACAAAAACCTAATTTTAATGATCATATTTGCGTGTCATGTTAAAATATTTCAAGTGACTTTTGGTAAGTCTAGGCTAGATTTAGATTCTAAATAAGCATCGTAAAGTTCAGTTGATTTACGTAATTTAACGGTAGTTTACACTAATTAATGTAGGGAACTATAATTTGGGGCAATGGAGCGTGATAAAAACGCTACGAAATAAAATTTAAAAATCTATAGCGTGGTAAGAATCCATACAATATTATTACATTTTTTTATTCTTATGAGGCATGAAAACTGCTACTTGAATATGGTTTTTAACTACCATTAAACTAAATCTTAACAATTTCCAATTTTCCGATGTTAACAAAGTCCGCTACGTACAGTTCAAACTGCACAATTGAACTGAGCATTTAAAAATGAAGTATTTTAAAAATGAAGTATCGAATTGTACAGTTAAAACTGAAGTGTCGAACTGTGCAGTTTAAACTGGACAGTCGAATTGTGCAGTTAAAACTGAACAGTCGAACAGTGCCGTTAAAACTGACGTATGCAATGAAACTGAGAACTGTACAGTTTAACTGATTGCTAAATTCAAGTTAAAACGTGGATTAAAGAAACATTAACAACTCTGTTGAATTAAATTCGGAAAACCGTTTAGCTTTTGTTTTGTTAACTCCAGGTTAAAGTACAAAATTTATTTCATCCATGAACAAACAACTAAGATGACCTTTATGTACTTGCAATAAAGTATAATTTCCTTTGTATTTGTTTCTCTTTACGCATAAACATTGACCACAGTGTCTCATGTAACTCGAGCCAAGGGTCGTTCGTGTATTGATTTTAGAGTTTACATAGTGACATTCAGTCAAAAAGAAAATGTTTATAGATTAAATTAAAAAAAACTCTTTTAAGTCATTCATCTTTCTTTTGATCCTCGATTAAAATAAAGGTGAATGACTGAATGGTATAATTCTTCATTCAAGACGTGGATTGTCTTTCCGACAATCGTATCCAAATTCGCGGGAAATGTAAATATTTGCGAGAATTATTACATTACCATTTAATGAATCATTCCATTGACTAACATAAAATGTTCCGACCGGAAATCTTATTGTACAACCGTCGCTGTTGCATAAAATCAAAGAGATATATTTTATTTCGTCTAATATTGTTTTCAAAGGAGTATCGGCCGAATACTGAACCGCCATTTAAATATGTAACAGCGTCTTAAATGATAAGGCCACACTTGACTACAAATTCCTTACAAATAAGCAATATGCACATGACACCAAAT
>JAOCNA010000027.1:5224075-5235685 GCA_026546675.1 Papilio helenus | reverse complement strand
ATTGTCGTCGCTCTGGTGCCTTCAGAGAGCGCTTGCTTCTCGTTCAAATTCCAATTTCCCCACTGAATGCCATCTTTGTGTTTTTTGTTACTTCATAACTTCGCTTTTATCGTCCGATTTATTAGGTTTTTTTAGTGGATAATTGATAAATAAAACAAAAGCAGTGAGTTCAAAGAAAACATCTTTTGTTTTTATCTATAATTCTCTAAATAATGTCAAATATTCTGGCGGACTCTTATTCCCATATTAAGAAAAGCCCGGTCGTTACATTCTTATCTTTACGAGGGTCTCTGTCCACTCGCCGTGGAATTAAGGAATAAAATTTAACCTTTAGACAGGAGCGCAATCTTTCGAAATAGCCAAGCTAATCTTGTACTAGTTTTATAAATTTTAAAAACAAAATGTATCACGAAAATGTCAATTTTATGAATACTGTATCTTGTTTCGCTTCTATTTTATTTTAAATCACCTTATCTTAAAAAGACCAAAATCTAAAAATTGCATGGAAAATTTAAAAACCTAAAAATTACATAAAAGGAAGATAATTAAAAAAATAATAAAACAAAACCCATTTCCCTGCTAGAGAATTATGAGTAGCATATAGAAAATCTAGAATATTCAATTAAATAAATAAAAAGATTTCGCAATTTAAATTCAGTATAAATTACTGTCAAAGAAATTCAAGGTGTTTATGTAAGAGATGAGGTAACAGAGTGCCGTGAACTACTAACAACGACGTTTATGGACATCCCCAATACGAGATTATATTAAAGTTCGTGCTTCTGCCGTTTAAATTCTTCTGTAGTATGTCCCATACCAATATATAGGACTATATATTCTCAGTAAAGAAATACTGTTCTCTTTATGCAAATGTTTGTTTCATCAGATAAAGTGGAAATGGCATTGGATGTTTTTTTACTGCATTCTCTATTGGCACTCAAAAGAATCTTAGCTTTGTTTGATAGTCCGAAGTTTTGGTGTTCAAACTTCAACACCTAAATACTGTTCGATTTAGTATTGAACTAGAATTATGAACGAAGAACACTACACAAGCAAATGATATATTTTCTGAAGGATATTAACATTCGAGAACTTTATAAGGATTAATTAAAAATGACTTAAATTTTATATTCTTTCATGTATAATGAATAATCATTAGGCATTTTCTTTAGACAAGCATACGCAGGACGCTTCATAAAGTTTATAACGCAACGTCTGCATTACATGGTTAATTCACCGTTACCTTAGCCTCAATGGATGTTCAAAGGTCGTCTCAGGATACCTTACGCTACGCAAATGTGTCAGCCACTTTAGTAAACATGGCGCGACTTCGTTTGACGAAGTCCTAATTTTCAGATGAGGATGACAATTGATGCTGGACCAGTTTGATACATTGATATATAAGAAATGATGATCTTCTGTCCCAATCCAAGCAAATTCTTGGCAACGTAGCTGAACATTCGGGCCTGCAATAGGTCATGACCTATCACATATGGAACTAAAATTAAAAAGTATGTATTATCTAAAACATTTAATGATATAAAAATATATTTACAATCTCATCAATTTGATGAAAGATAAAAATAAACACGGGGTTTGGCGTTTTGCCAATCTAGTCACTACACCCTCTGTACAATCGCCCTCTTCAATAAAGTCCACGGAGTGTTAACATTCCAATTCATAATAAGCGCTACAATAACTAACATAATTATTATATAAAAATTATTTATGACTATCATACAATTCAACTATGTTTTTTGGTAGAAAAGCTTCATTCGAGGGCGAATTATGCGAGAGTTTGTGGATTTCCTTTTCAGTATGAACTATCGCCAGATGGCGCGCCGTAGCTCGAGGACGGGGCGGAAGCCGGAGGACCATACTGTTGTGCTGGAGGCTTCGCAGCTGGGTAACCCTCTTGTTTCTAGAAAAAGACAAAATATAAATATAAGTAAAAACAAGTCAATAAATCAATGACATTGTCACGAGTGCTGGAACGAGAAAGTTAACAAAGTGACAAAGCAGAAAAAACCATTTGTATCCTAATTTACACTTATAAGATGAATGACAAACAGTAGTCTTGTTTGAATATTGTTTGCAATATGAATTTTGGGACTTGATTAATCTTATTTAGTTTCGGCTAAGTACGTCTTAGCCGAAATATGAAAGACCCGTGTTTCTTACGATTACGTCATAACTATGATTGCACTCTTGTTTGCCCATAATTTTGATTGGTATAATAATCTATTATTTTAACAGTCAATATGTGGAGGCAGTTGTTATTGTTATGTAATGGAAGTTATTACTCTAACACACTTTCGTTTCATTGAGATTTGGGCTGAGCCGGTAATTATAATGCGATTTGCATGAAACATCTCTATGTTGTGCAATAAACACTTTAGAAAGAAAAAAGCGAACGCTGTTATATGTAAGTACATTATAATTTTTAAAATCGGATTGTCTCTCTCGTGGAAAAATATCTCCCGAGAAATAAAAAAGACTAACAGAATTTTAAATGATGTTCACAAAATTTAAATGCCACCTAAACAATTAAAAATTACGTTACACTCATACATATTCATTCATAATTAAATAGTTTTATGATGTGCTAAAAGACGATGGCGTACAAATGATCTCTTTAGCAACATTAAATGGTTTTCTTTATGGTAATAGCAAATATTTTAAACACGGTTTTAGTAATAAAATTCTCAACAAATCCAAAGCTACGGTCACATAGTGTAAGTCGAGCAAATTTTAATTCAGATTTGTAGTTTCTCGCAAATTTTAAGGCACACGCCACTAATTTATTTAAATTAATCTGTTTTTATTTGACCTAGTATTCCTATGATCCTATTGACTTGTGTACGATAATGTGAGGCAGTGCACGTCGTGTGTAGCCTATTGTTAGCAGTAAATATTATGTCATCACTGTAATCTGCCCTACAACCCAGGTGTGAGAATCGATGACACTTCCTAGACAATGCCAGGAAATATTGTCTTGCTTTCTCGCTGTTGTCTAGCAACTTGCATCCTGGGTAATTCCCAAACATTTTTCTCACAATTCCCTTTCAAAATTTTATAACATTCTAGTTGAAATCTACCGGACTCCACTAAACCACTTTAAGAAGCACTGGTCTAAAAGGTAGATCAATTTACCCGTCGGCCGTAACAAATTATTATTCAGAACATAATATATAACTATTACTTCGCATTATTTAACACCACATTCCTGCATAGTAAGTACCAAAGTTCTACTTTCATTAATTATACTGTCCCTGCACCTCGCGCCTCCATTATGTAATACATTTTACTAAGTAACGATGTCCATTACCTTTTAAACGGCATCTATCTATCGTTGTCCGATTAAAGTGCACATTAGTAAGATAATTCTGTATTGATTGTAACCGACTAAACAGTGTGATCTAGCTTAATTAGGTTATTCATTTTTATTGTCTAATTCTTCACAGGTTTGAAACCCTTATTTGAAAATGTGCATGTATTATTAAATGATTTGACATACCTGTGTCTTGTATCTGATGAAGTAAACTTCTGGTTTGGCAGGCTGAGTGGGTGCCGGGGTCGGGATAACGATGTCGGGCTGCTCCTCGGGCTTCTTCACCAGTACGTACACGAGGGTCTTCTCCTCGTTCTGTGGCTGCAGAGGGATGACAGGCGCGGTCGGGGTAGGCGGAGTCGGCGCCTTGATGAACACTATCTTGTAATGTTTTTGTGGGGGCGGCACGTAGATCTGCTTGGGCGGGCGCGGGATCTCATTGTCCGGAGGAGGTACATGCACGTACACATGTTTGTGCACTATCGGCTGCTGCGGCGGCCCGTACTGCGGCGCCGGGGGACCGTACGCCGAAGACGGCGCTCCGTACGACGTCGAGGGAGGTCCGTACGACGAGGGAGGCTCAGGGCGGGCGGCGACGCAGGCGAGCACCGCCGCTACGGCCAAAGATCTGAATACCTGTAATTACCGAATAAAACAGTTGAGTACCAAGGCAAGAATGTTTTTGTATACGACCTAAATATGCACTGTGAGAAAAACAATGAAGGTGTCATATCACTAGCAGGTCAGGAGCTTACACAAATGTGTCAGTGCACAGTGCAGCACACGTACCGTTTTGCTACACATGCTGGTGCTGGGTCGAGATGCAGTGTCCATCGGTCGGGTGGCTCCAGTGTTTATAAGATGGCACTCAGTACGTCCCCGGGAGGGGGCACTTTCGATGGTTCTCATGGGTTGCGCAACGCGATGGTGCTCGCTGTTCGGTGCTCACGCGCCGCGCTGCCCTGCTAGCTGCCGCCGGCCGCAAAAGCGGCGAACATTGAGCGAACACCGATACACGCTCGGGGGCAACTATTCAACTTTCAACTCGTGCCTAATTTTAGCACGGGTTAAAAAAACAACTTCATAATTGTTATAAATATTTTAAAATCGTGTTATTAAACGAAACGAAGTCTAACAAAATCGTTTAATTTTTTTGTTATTTTTAAATTATTTTTATTAACTATTGTTTAATATATTGTAATTTTTACCGTCGAACCTGTCCGTTTAGTAATTACACCGCGCACCCTAAAAATGTAGATATTTGTTTCTGCGATGAAACGACATATTATTATGTTGTGTATTTAAGTCGAGATGTCCAATATTTATTACCTTAGAACCTTCTTTGATACTATTCTTAATGAAAAAATTACCTAATTCATGCGTAATTTCGCAGAGGTTTTTTTTTCTGAAAACCATTTACACATTATGTAATAACTGTTTTACTTTATATTTTTAGTATTTTTACCAAGTGTTGCCAAATTATAAAATAGATACGATTTGGAGGGTAAGTTTCTAATAGAATTTAATGTTACGAAAGACAGGTATTCTAAGATAAGCAGTAAAAACAATTTAGTTCTGTTATCGTAACATTGTATAGTACAGCTTAACGCTGAAATAATAGTTACTGTTAATACCTACGGTTGGTCAATCATCTTCGATACGACGGAGATGCAAGTTCGCAATACAGAATTGCATTTATCGTATCTCGATTTCAATAAAATGATCCGTGACAACTGTAAATAAAGGTTTCAAGAACATGAAAAGTGATTCTGTTATTTGTCAGCGAAACAACTTATTAAGTGAGTGTAGTATTCAAAATATGTCCTATTATTTGTTTGAAAATAGTTATAGAGAATTCATAATTATGCGTAATCGTATTGAAGTCGAGCGAATTTACGAACGTCGCCGTAACTAATTTCAACGAATGTGTGTATGGTGTTCATATTGGCTCTTATCGATGTTTATAAAACTGACGGCAGTAAGTGCCAATCATCAGAGAGAGCATATTTCTGCGTCTAAAACACCAACACAACCTGTGATTTGATAAACTGTAAAAGTGTACAAAAAAGTCGCGACTCAGTACTGTTACCCTTCGCTACATTTACGTTGACTAATAGGGTCTTTGTAGATCTTAATTACAATTTATTGGTGTACGTACAGTACGGCACGGAGTCGCCTTCAGCCGTCGCAGCGGCGAGGAGTTCGTCACAAGTTCACGTCGCCTCGTTCCCGAAGGACATGTAAACATAAACAGACCTACAAGCTGTCTATAGTAACTTTCACGAAAGCCATTGAAACATGGATATAGGAAACTATTACAAATCGCCAGTACAAAAAATGCATGGCAAATTTAAGGTAAGTTTTTTATGTGTTACAATAATTCATTGGTAGCAGATTTTAAAATTAGATTTTAATTTTATAATGCACTTTTCGTTCTTTAGTTCGTTTATAAATAAAATGATTCATTTACATTTTTTAATATTTCTCGCAATACCTATGAAATGACTTATACATATATGCAATTATATTTATAAGCTTGTCTTATATTAGTCAAGATTGATAGTATAATTAAATCGAACATATCCAAAATCGAACATATTTAATATTTATAAGATCAATATAAAATACACTATTTCTGCAATGTATTGCTAAATTCAAATAGAATGAATATACAGATTTGATATTTTAATTTATTTAACAAACTGTATGAAGAGACGACTGATGTAAAATCGACAAATTTCATCATTTAATCTAATCTTTAACAAATATATTTTGCTTCAATGTTAACTGGATCAGCATGGTTGACTCCTGAATTATATTGTGCTCGAAGCTTCGATGGGGCTTACAAACTTACGATCAAAGAAATTTTACTTGTATCATAATACACGGATTCGTGAAAAAAAATCAGCATAAAGTATCTACTACCTTAATTTAAATAAATAACAGATAAAATAACATTTCCTATATGCCAATTGTTTAGTATAATTTAAAAAAAAACCTTATGTTGCAAACCAGAACACATCTTCAAGTTAACCGCACTACGTAACGGTAACATTCTCTAAGCCGAGGCAATACGTCAAAGGTTGTTTCGTGATGGGGCTAATTATTCTACGAAAGTATAAGCCAGAAAAACATCTCCGTGACCAGCGAGTTGCGATGTAAACCAAATTTTTGCTAAACCTATTACGAAAATGTTAACTGCAAAGCTTTGCAACGATGATTTATGGCGATATTAACAATAACTGTTAAGTATAGGTTCAGTGTGAGCGTGGTTTATAATTACCATTTATTTATTAGTTCAATGTAAATACCAACTCATAAACTTGTATATGTTTTACTATGAATAAGCCAACGGTTGACTACGATATCATCTTTATAAACTAACGTATTTTATGTCTGCAGTTTAAAACGTTTAAATCTGAAAATTTAACAATTGTACTTGACCTGATAGATATTTACAGATTGAAAACTGTTCCAGGCTTATTTAGTAATAAGATAATTAATACGTTCATGAATAAATAAGTAATTTGATATTGAGATAATTTATAAATGTATCAAGATGTGGATGTAACGGATGCGATACAAATGTTGCGTGTTTCAAAATGTGTAGAAAAAAGTCATTATCTACAATTAGCTCAACAAACTCCGTTCTTTCTATGACACAAGGATACGATTGCGGAAAGTTTCTTTATTTCATAGGAGTAAAAAACATTTAAAAGTATGTCTTGTAATATGAGTGTCCAGGAGTGACAATTTACGAATTAATTATGTTACCAATCATAAAGAGTATATGGTTTTGATGCATATTACTTAATTTACATCAAATAAGACATAGTTCAGGTTTAAGTTTAACGATTCTAAATGTGAAAGGGTTCTATCGTCTAAAGCCAGGCATACAATAGTTATACCCACGTAGATACGAAGTAAGTTTATACCAAGCCAAACATGTCCTACAATAATGAAAGTTAATTTTATCTAAGACGACAATAATAAACGTGACACCGATTACTAAATGTATGACTACTATGGTAAATTGAAAACAATGTGATTCAACGGTTATTCTTAATTGTTAAGAATGCGACACAACTAACGCACTCCCATGCTTATGAGTCGGCTTCGAATCTAGGAGTAGCGAGGATCCGGACTCATCCGGTTTGTAGAGGATTCGACTGGAAGCGATCCGGTTAGTTCCGGTCGCCGGAGCGCGCGCTATCGCTAATGCTAGTTTCATACGCGGGTAGTACAGTAACTCATAGTAATAGGTTAGTACAGTACTTTTATTTAAACGCACACGCTGGATAGAAGATTACTACTACTGCTGTGCCTCGCTATTCTACCCTTGTATGAAACTAGCATAATAGCTGTCGACATGCTCGCGACGCAGACAACATCAATCTCACATCTTTAGTTTCGTACCAACTGAATTTTACCTAATCGCATGCACGCGTCTCCTCTATCGGAACTAAACGCAATTTTAAACGTTATCGATAGTAACGTTAAATCTTAACTGAGTTATTTAAAAGAAAATAAAAAAATACGTACATCTAAAAATTATAATTGTTAAAATGGATTATTTAAGTGATATCGATATAAGCTTAATATAAATTGATTTAATTGTTTCGAAAAAAAGCCGCTCTTTTTTAGTGATTTTTCACACATCTAACTAAATCCTAGGAAACCGAACACTGAGGGGTCAAATCGCAAGTTCTTTTAGCCACTGAGTTTTCGCTGCCGGCCACCGATCATTCATTTGTTCTAGAATTGGCTTACTTTATCGCGGCCACTTCGTTGGCGTAAAGTATTTAATCGTCGTGGCTTTATTAAACCGATTACTGACTGGAATTGGAAAATCACTAACTGTAATTGATCTAAGTCGTTTCTACTAAGAGTATGTTTATTGTATTCGGAAGGCCACTCATTAAACGTGACAAAGACGAGGGAAAGGCTACGTTAATTAAGATTAGTAACGTATGCTACGGTATTGGTATTGTTTAAAAAAACCTTTATTTCATTAGAATGACCTCTCTAAATCTTATCTTCGTAATAAATGCGCTGTAAACCTGAGCTTAATTTTTGTTCTGTTTTAGGTATTTTTGTTAACTATAGTTATATTATGTGGAATAAGTATAGAAACAGCACAAGGTTCACCAAATTTAACAAAATATAATACGTCAAGATCAAATGAGCATGTGGTTCAAAGAAACGAGACGCCTACGAGTGAACTATTTCATTGGGAGGACTACAGCGTGCTGGCCACGATGTTACTGGTTTCGTGCGGTATTGGAGTTTTCTACGGATTCTGTGGCGAGAAACAAACGTCAGGCGATGACTTCTTATTGGGCGGCTCATCAATGGGCACGTTTCCAATGGCCCTAAGTTTGGCTGCAAGGTATGCTGACTGCTATACTTTTTAGTACATGACTTTTGACATGATTTGATTCTTTTTACATACATAATCAAGGTTACGCGATCTATGGTATGAAGATGTAATAAGACGTTTTCTTGTTCTAGTTTCATCACGGCTATAGAATTGCTAGGCAATCCAGCGGAGATGTACATGGCGGGCGCGCAGTTCTGGATGATCTGCGTGTCCTTCGTGCTGGTCGTGCCGATAGCGAGCCAACTCTACTTGCCAGTCTTCATGAGATTGCGCTTAACATCCTGTTACGAATATTTGGTACCTTTTTTTATTACTAGTGTTCATTCCAACACTAACTTAAGGAGTGATATTGACTCGCATATAGAACGAAAATATTATAAGTTCAGATGAGACTATCTAAGCTATTCATCTCTTCAAATAATAGGTCAGTGTTTTTCAAATGTCATTACATACATTGGTAATAGTAAAAAAAAAACAATCTATCAACAATATTGAAATATTTGAAAGGTATTGCGCGATCATAATTATCTGTATTAACAGTTGTTTGTGATGCACTTTTAGGAAATAAGGTTTTGCAAGTCGATGCGAGTGTACGCAAGTTCGCTGTACATGCTGCAGATGGTTCTGTACACAGCTGTCGCTGTTTACGCGCCCGCATTAGCGCTCTCTGACGGTAAACAATAAAACTACGATTTTTACTCTAAAAATCTTTTATCAATCAAATTCTGACTTTCACACAACAAATCCGGCTTTTCCGCATCTTTAGTACTTTATATTGATTTATAATTTAACGTGTTTTTTATAGTTAAGATCCATAGTTTAATAACTTATTTATCGCACGTAACTGTTAATTGCTTTATTTCCATAACAAAAGAAAACAAGAACTTAGAAATACATGCTTTTATTTTCATAAAATAAAGAAGATGTAAAAAAACATAAATGTAACTAGTACAGCACCTGTGGCGAAATAAAAAAATATAAACGATGTAATAATTACCATCACGTAATTAGAAAATAGTGGTAGAATTTATTCTTTGAGATATCTACTCGAAAATCTAAATTACGCAAGCTTCCTTTAGAAATAGCGAATGCAAATTAAATACAGTTACAGAACATTTAAACGACAATTAGATTACATCGCGAATTAAGTGCAATTGTACATATGTCTTCGAGAAAAAATAACTTTTGTAGATATATTTATAGGAGTAATGATCGAAATTATCTATATCTATACTCGTACTAATATTATAAAGACGAAAGATTTGTAGTTTTGTATGTATTGAAATAACTCAAAAACTACTGGGCCGATTTTAAAATAAACCCTCGGTTTATTTGTTACTCTGTAATCAGAGACGCAGCAAATAAATGGCGGTAGTTAGTCGAGCACCGCTGAGGGCAGTTTCTAAGATTTATGTGCCGGGAAGCAAAATTCGCGGGAAGAGAACACCGTTGGTCGTAAGTGTATCCCTTAGAACTTTGGGTCACTAAACTAACCACAGATCGGTGAATATAATAAACTGAAAATGAATATCAACAACTTCTATAACCTCTGATACCCTATTACCATTTATTATTAATGTTTCCACATTTTATTAATTTATGTAAATATTATTGTCTTTTTAATAATTTGTTTTTTGCATATAAACACTTTTGTCGACTTTTTTGTTCAATGGTAAGAAAAATTTAAATTTCACTTTAAGTTAGTAACTAAATATTTTGTTTTCAAAGTTCCGGGGTAAAGATAAACCGCTTCCTTCTTCCTGTTACGTTCCTAACATCGCGTGAAATACGTGTGTTATGCAACTGTACTTATTACAAGACATTGTAAATACATTTTTAAATTTAATACTGCAATTATATGACTGCGATTGGAGAAATACATTTGGAGATCGTTATTTTGTGGATTTAATTTTAAGCTACAACCTCTAAAGCTATTTAAAATAATTTTGTTACAGACAGTAAAGTTTAATTACTATAAAAATAATAATCAAAATGAGACCAATCAAGCAAAAACAAGACGAGATCTAAAACCTAAAAGCGAGTTTTCACAACCAAGTTATTCTTGTACAAACATATAACCTACTTCATTCTCTTTTTAAGAATAGCGAGAGTGTTACGTTTGTTAATCTTTTAAGTTATATTTCTTAAATTATGACACATGTACATATAAAAATAGTCTTTGATAAGCTGGTTACTATGGTGACGTTTTGTTTTAAAGTCGGAGCTATGATTAAAAGATAATCAAGAAATAAATAAGTCGTCTAATTCTCAACAATTGGTACACTCGTTGTATACATTTGAATTGAAATCCGTATCTATTCATTTAAAAACCGCACAGATTTAAAATATCAGGCACGAATAATTTCAAACAGAATCTCATACAAAAATAGATAAAAGTCGTTTCATCGGATACAATGAATAAATGAAGTGGTGAAACCATACACCGAGAGAACCACGGAATTCAATTTCGTTGCAGACAAAATAAAAACGATTCAAATTGTACTATATTGTTAATTTCGAATGCGGTGTTAGTATACCTCTTTGGGACATAGATATTTTAACTTAGGTACAGTCGAAAACGTTAATTCCTATTCAAAATTCAATCAGGTCGATAATTCGTAAAGGAACGTGTGAAATAATAGTTCGTATGGTTACAGTATGCTGTATAAACCTAAGTGGGAAGGGAATTTTATTCTTTAACTATGTGTAGTTAATGCGAAAGTTTAGATGGATGTTTGTTTGAATTTTTAGCCTAAACTGCTGAACGACTCTCGATGAAATTTGGCATAGACGTCGAGGATAGTCTGGAAGAACTCAAGCCACTCACTTTTTTTTAATTCCACTGGGACGGAGTCGCGGGTTGAAGCTAGTTTTTAATTAAACAAATTCATTATTTTAT